>PVLA01005796.1:0-137860 GCA_004027455.1 Hydrochoerus hydrochaeris | reverse complement strand
CTAACTCAAGTGAAGCAAGATACAAGAAGATTAATAAAAGAAATGCTAAGCACTTCTCAAGAAGACACAGATGGAAGAATGGAGTAACCAAAAAAAAAAAAAGAGAAAAACCTTTGATAAAGAATGTAAACAAAATCTAGAATACATGAAACAGATCCAAAGAGAATACCAGGAAATTAAAAACTCCATTGAAAGCTGACAAAATTTCTTGACAGAAACTAAAGATGGACTTTCAAAACTTGAAGATAGATTTGCAATGTATGATCACGAAAGGAAAGATCTCTTAAAAATAACAAGTAACCAGGAAGTAACAATACAAAGGCTAGAAGATGACAAGAGGATCTATAACTTAAGAATAATAAATGTGAGTGAAGAAACAGGGGCAAATACAAATGAAATAAAAAGGCTATTCACAGAAATTATTAAGGAAAACTTCCCAAGCACAGGAAAAGGAAATGATATTCAGATGTATGAGGCATACAGAACTCTAGCCAGCTACAACCAAAACAGATCTACACCCAGACATATAATAGTCAAGATTCCAGAAATTCAGCACAAGAACAGAATATTAAAAGTGGTCTGAAAAAAGAAACAGATCACCTATAAAGGAAAACCCATCAAAATCACAACAGACTTCTCGACACAAACTATCCAATCAAGAAGAGTTTGGAGTGAAATATTCTAAGCCCTGAAAGAAAATAACCTCCAGCCCAGATTGATGTACCCTGCACAACTATTGCTCAAAATTAATGGAGAAACAAGATATTTCCATGAAAAAAGGAAGTTTGGGGGAGTTTGTGACCACCAATCCAACCCTACAAAAAATACTGAAGGACTTTCTAAAGAGAGAGAAGAAAATCATCAGGATTCCAGGAACCATGGCAGAAAGGCCTCAGTGAATGGGGCAGACAGTGGAATGAAGGAGAAAAGTAAACAATGACAGAAAAATAGCATAGCAGAGACAAGGCAGAGAAGATTGGCTATAGTTTGATTTTATTCTGTTCCAGTCTGTATACTCGTACTAGATTTGAAACCACAGACAGCTACCCCCAAAATAGCAGGAGATACTACAGTAAATACCCTTAATTCCCTATTAACTTAAACTGAAGCCCTGTATTATTTACACTGTCTTACTATGACTGATTTTATTCGAATCTGGTATGCTTGATAGCATCAAGTCTCAGAGTAGAAGCAACTATTCTGAAGATGACAAGATTCAATAGGATACCCATTCTGGTTGGATTATTAACTGCTTTTGCAGTCACATAATATCTCCAGTATTTTGTTTTTATTAATAGTGCTATGTACTGCTATGTCCAATTATACTATGCTCGGTGATATAGACAATTCTATTGAAAATAACAAAAGACATCATAGTAACTAATGTAGATCACCTAGTATTTTGGTTCTATATGACTTTTTCATTTCATATTTTTCTAGGAATTTGCTTTGTTGTCTTGTTTTGATTTGTTCTTTCCTCTAATACAGAAAGAATAGATATATATGTAGAGATTCATACATAAATAGAACTTCTAAGCAGTTTATGAGAATTGAATATAGTTATACAAAAGAGAGGAAAACAAAGTATTCTAAAGGATATAACTGCATGTATGTTAAGTGTGTAAGATTGATAACCAAATTACTAAGTGTCTGTTGGACTGATGAACAGAACTGGTTGCAGTCTCACTGTTTAAATGTCCACCTTGTATGCTTTACTTACATAACTTGAACAACTACTTCTAGGAGGAAAATATGTAATTGTCAATTAGTGATTTCTTACTGTTTTTTTGTGTGTGGAATTATGTATTATTTCTACACTCTTTCTGTTTCTTTTTTTCTTTAAATTAAGAAAAAAAGAAAAGAAAAGAAAATAGACTATGGAACTCTCCATGTTAGGTAGAAATGTTACCAAAAGATAGATATTTGATAATGAATTAAGATGAACATCAATGATTTCCATATATGGCTTTGGATGTCTTAAAAATGTCTTTAAACATCTTGAGTGATCTTTCCTAGTTGTCAGTTTCAGTGTCCTCAGCTGTAAGTGGACTCTATACAATTTCTGGTAAGATGATACATGCAAATTGCTTTGTTGCTGACACGAAGTACTTACTCAGTGCTGCATAGTTTTAAAAATCCTGGAGGGACTGACACCCTTGCCTAAAATGGGATAAATCAACAATATCCTAACTTTCAAAAAAAACAAAAAAAAACAAAAAACAAATATCTTTATTTCCCCTGGAAGTAGTTGCAAACCCAAAGTTGAAATAGCTGTGCTTCCTTTCACCCATTTCCCAAGCCAGGTCCCCTTTCTGACCTCTCTGTCTCTGCCAATGTCTTCACCTTGCTGGGTTAGCCAAGCTCAAATTCTAAAAGTCCCATTTGATTCTTTCTATCTCACCATTGCATCCATTGACTTGTCAAAGTATGTAGATTCGGAGCGCACCATGCCACTCATATACAGCCCCCTTAACAAAGTTCAAGTGCACATCTCTTCTCTCCTGAAAGGTTAAAACCCTCCCATTGCCCTTTTACCCTTGATGCCTCCCCTGGAATAATGCATCCCCAGGAATTCTTCTTGTTGAATTTCATCTCATTTACTTTAACCCATCATTTCAACCTGTCAGTTTCATTCAGAATCCTTATTCTGTCATCTACGACTCCTCTTCCTTTCTTCACTTTTCCACTGTCCCTGGTTTTTATATCATTTCTAAATCATATAATTAAAGTATATACAATGAGATAAAATAAAGATGCATCCTCACACAACATGAAGCCATTTTCAAGTCTAATAATGACCCAAAACAATGCAATAAAATAACCATGTGTTGGTTTCCTTCCACTTATGAGGAGACAGAGCATGTTAAAACCATTTTACAGTCTTTTCTGTTGTATGCTTGATTTGATGCTCCAGATTTTCATTTTTAAAATAATTTGGAAAAATCCACTAAGTAGATAGAATGGTCTCATGCATACTTAAGTTTTAAAATCTAATTTTAAAATCAATTATCAGGAAAAAAAAAACAATCTATTTCAGGGTACAGAATATGTTTTTCAACATTTTATTTTGCTTTAAATTAAGTATAATGCTAAATCTGTAGAGCTACAAAGAATGAGACATAGTTTTGTCCTCAGAAAACTTAGTCTGTTTGAGAGGCCTTATTGATCAATAGAAGAATACACAGATATTATCCAAAAGCCGGATGTGCAAATCCCATTGCAATGCAATTGAGTTCAAAGTAGAAATCAGTCCCGCCTAGAGGGTAGAGCCTCCTTTAATGTTCTTGAAGTTGATTTCAGAGTAGGTGACTGGAGGAGAATCAGTGAGCATATTTAAAGTGAGAGTAAAATGGTTAGTGATAGCCATTGGTAAGTCTTTCTGGAAATGGATACAGACTTGAAAATCCAGTTAAAATATAATAAGATGACTTGTGCTTCCTTCGAAACCATTCATCACTGCTTCTTTCTGGATTTTCTCCCTCCTTGTTTTTTCTTCACATTATCTCTCAAATTCTCATGCAAATTCCTTTATTTCTGGCTTTCACTAGATTCTTATCTTAACTATTCACAGTCCCTAAATTCTGCTATCACCTTCTTTCTCTTTTATCCCTATTATTCCATTTACACTTTCCTCCCCACCCCAACCTACATGGGGAACTGAACACAGGGCTTTTGCACTGACCTCCTTCCACAGCCTGTCCTTCTCTGTTTCATATTTTCAGGCAAAATCTCACTAAGTAACTGAATTACCCAGGCTCAATCCCAGTTTGTGATCCTTCTGCCTCATCCTCCCAGAATGTGGGATTACAGGTGACCACCACTGCGCCCAGCTTGCTTTGCTGACCTTATCCAGACTCAAGGCTTCGGTGTTGCACAGACCTTGGCATTTCCCAGAATCTTTTTTTTTTTTTCACAGAACACTCTCTCAGGGTGGAGTTTTGTATTCACCTAGCTCCCAAATTTCCACAACTGATTAAAGTTACTGAGCTCAGTATGATCAGTTGCAATAAACACTCATCATTCATTCACTCATCACACAGCTTTTGAGTCTGTCCAATGTGCCAAGTACCATTTGCATCTAGGATTCATCAGTGAAGAAAGAGACTAACTCTTGTAGAATTTACATTGAGTTCACCCTGGCAATGAAATTTCAGGACTGTATTAATGATCATGACTCCTCTCCACCAACACTTCTGTTTTTGTCTTTTGTAGTACTTGGGATTGAACCCAGGACTTTCATACTGAGCTACATCCCCAACCATTTTATTCTTTTCTCTTTGTTTTATTTTGAGACAAAGCCTAATGTCCCAAACTATACTCCAACTTGCAACTCTCCAGTCTCATCATCCCAGGCTTTTTCTTGCATCTATTAATAAAAATTAAAGTTAAAAAAGACAAATTAGAGACCTAGCCCATGATTTCCTACCAGTACTACTTTTTGCTGCATTTTGCAATTTATCATGTGAGTAATTCATCATGAACTTGACATTCATTATATGAGTAATGTTTTAACTCACTCTTAACTCCACTCTTGCTATTTCTTTTACATGGAAAACTTTCCTTCTGCAACTCTGACCCATTTACCTAATTCTCATTCTTTGAACTACAGCCAAAGTGTGGACCTTCCCTTCTGTAATCATTCCCTCACTTTCTTACTATGGATTAACAGCCCTTCTCAGTGTTACTCTATATATTTTATATAACCCTCTACCACCATTTACCTAGATCTATTGTTATGGCTTATATTTACATGTTTCTCCAAAGCCTTATGAGTTTGTAAGTGGGACTCTTGGGAGTGGGTGGATATGGCTGTACGATATTGGAACATATGGGATTAGTCCATTATTTGGTTTAGCATAGTTCTGTAAGTGGATGATAAATTACTGAAGAGGAAAGGCCCATATTAGCTGTGGGTGGCTCCATCCAACAAGATTGTAGCCTGGATGGAATAAAAAGGGAGACAGGAAGGAGGGCTTGCTGCTTGCTACCTGCTGTGTCACGAGCTCTTTCTCTGCTGCCATGATCCTCTTCCATTCTGCATTGCCTTGAAACCAGCCAACTGTGCACTGAAACCTCCACAAACTGTAAGGTAAAGTCAAGGTCTCCTCTATCTTACAAGTGTTGAATGTTTTGTCCTAGCAATGAGAAAGTAATTAAGGTATCTATTTTCCACACTTTTCAAATCTCAGTCCAAATGGTTTCTGAGAAAATGGGAAATGATGATTTAATTGCTGTTCTTTGATTCCTGTGCCAGTGTCACATTATTAACTTAGTTCCAAACCTTTCTTTGCACTGCTTTGCAATACTATAATGAGACTCTGAAAACATTTCTTCTTTGTCACCTGACCTGATGTTAGACCTGTTAAAAGAAAAAGTGGAAGAAGATAAGTAAAACTTAAAAGTAGACCTTACTAAAGGACAAACCCACCTGCACCCTCAGATGGTTCTGCTTTTGTTGTGATGGTGTTTAAAACTATACAAATTTATTATTTTATAACTCAGTAAGTCATTTATCCAAAATCACTCTTACTAGGAAAAAGCAAAAGAATAGAGATATTCTTTCACTTGATGTTATTTTTTTACATATTGACCATGTATCTCAGTGATGTAGAAATGTATTTTTCATTTGAGTGGAGCATATTTATATTATTTTGGAGTCCCCATGCATGGTATCATGGTATCAGTGAGTACTGTGGTACCATTCTCACCCACATCAGTCTTTGTTAATCTAGTTTATGTAATTGATTAGCTCTGTGCTGAATAGGTATCATCACAGGAGCACATTTAGGTCACTCACAGATCTAGAGAGATAAACTTCAGTCCTCACCTTTAAAAAGGACAGCCAGTGTAAATTTTTCCACATCCTTCTGTAAACAGTAGGAAATTTCTTTTCATCCTGATGAATTTTTATTGTGAATGATTAGTCTGTTTTATTGAGAGACTTATCTGCATTTATTGAGATGTGTATTAATTTTAATGTGTCCCATTATGTTGATTTTTTAAGAAGTTTTAAGCTAGTCTTGTCTTCCAAGCTAAACCCAAAATCAAAAATATCAGAGTGCTTATGATACATTATCTTTTTATATTTATTTATCCTTAGATTTTTTTAGGTGTATGTTGTCCATCAACAAACAGATAAATGGATAACGAATGGATATATACATATATATCTCCAATATATATATGAATATTATTTAATTATAAAGAATAAAATTAAGTCATTTGCAAATGGAAAATGGATGAACTCTAGACCATAAGGCTAAGTGGAATAAACTGGACACAGAAAGTTGAATATTGAATAACCTCTCTAACATAAAAAGCTAAAATATAATTAAAGAATTGAGTAAAATAAAGCAAAGGTGATAGGAAACGGAAAGAAAAGTGGATAGCAGTAGAGAAAGAGAATAGTAAGAGGAAGGTAAGGAAAAGAGTGGATAAAGTGATCAAATATGATCAAGATATGCTATATGCATATGGCAAACCCTAAGACCGTTTTTGTTTGTTCTTCTAGTCCATCACCTTAACCACTTGGCCACAACTACAGTAGTTTTTGTTTTTTAATGACTTGGGAAGCCATTAGTAGGGACAAGGTCGGGCTTAACTGGACCCTCCAGTAAGATTCTCATTTATTTTCTGGAACCTTCCTATAGGGGAGAGACAAACTGACCCACTTTGAGTAGGTTCCTGAGTCTCTGAAGGCCACTCTTCAGGTACAACCAGGACCACTTTCTATTCAGCAGGGTTTATAACCCAGCAGTGCACATCTCTCATTGGTCATTGAGCTTCCTCTAATAAGACCTTGTTGCCATCCTCGGAGAGATTCCTTATCTCAGTTCCTAGTTCCTTCTTCCTCACTTCCCTTTAGTCCTATGGAATAGCTGATATCTGCATTTTTTATTTCATCAGGCCTGGAGTATCTTATAAATTTTATTTGCTAGTTAAAAAATCTTTATGTGAAATTTTTACTCTTCAAATTACTGGTACATTTTTTTTAATCTCCTGGCTAGACTAACAAATCCCCTAGCACATTCCTGGGCATGCGCTGAGAACCAAACAATTTATGGTTTGATTGTTTTCATGGCAATCAACAAAAAGAACTAAATTTAGTCAAACTGCTCAGTCAGCTGAAGGAGGACTAGCCAGGAAAGCTCTGAGGATTCCAGCTCCACTTAAGATGGAAAGTAATTACCCATGAGGAGAACACAAAGCCATTGATAACACCAATGTTCTGATCTTGAGACTTTGGGGGAAATGTAGATAGTGCTAACAGAAACAGAAAAGTAAAGAAGGAAATTCCTTCATAGCTACTGATGGTCATTCTCCGTGATTTATTTTTTAAATAATATACTTATCTCTTCGGAAAGTGAGACTGCCTAGGCTGCCTGGAACATATGTGCTCACATTAATCAAGCGATTCTGACAGCTAAAACATACAAAAGGCAATTCTAAGATACAGTGAATGCTCACGTTTGAAAAAACAAACTTATTACAGGAAAAGACACTTTGCCAAGAATGACGGGAATGATGTGCTTGAAGTAGGAGCTGTTTTTGGGTGGGTTCATGGCAATGTGTTGTAGGATTGGCGAGCAGTGCTGAATGTCTCCCTAGATGGGTTGTCTCTTTCTTACTCTCAGAAGAGCTCAGTACCAGAGTTTGGTGAGCGACTATTAATGTGACAATGTGGGGGCCCAGGTTCTTTCCATCTCATAGCTCTGCTCTCCCCCTGGGAGTCCCCTAGTGGGACTTCTGCATCTGCCCATAGATGAGAGAAGAGAATAAGAAAGAAAACTGGCCACATTCAGATACCTGGGGCACATTCAATAGGGAAATGAAAGAAGGAAGACAAGTCCTAAATCTTATTAGATTGTATGAAGTATCCAGGTTGCTGTGAAATGATTCCAAGTGTCAGCAGTGTCCTATGAGATAGATGAAAAATCAACAAAACATTGTTTTTTTTAAGTAACAGATTTTTTTTGTCTTGGCTTATTACTTGGGCTCACTTGTAAATTAGTTGGCTGGCTTGTCTTTGAAATAAAGGCCCTCTATTGCATAGTGGTCATGTATATTGGCTATAACAGAAGAGAAGAGTTACTCTAAGTAAATGGTTACTACTGATGAGGAATACTTGACCAATGAATATCCACCTTGCAAGTGTCATTTACATGATTTCAAGAGAAAAAGTTCCTGGTCAAACTTTTGGATCTCAAATGTGACAATAATAAAGTTTTGTGACTTTCCTCTCTGTACCCTCATGTCGTGAGAGACTATGAATTATTGTGCTTCAGGCTTACACTTACCGTAGGAAGTATTATCTCAGTGCTCATTGTGATCATGGGAAATACACTAGTTTGCCATATTGGGAAGGAATACTCTCAACTCTGTATTTCAGTGGAGCACTTTTGTCCTTTTACTCTTATTTCACTGTAGAGTTAACAGTACCATATGTGGGAAGAAATAAACTAATTTTTTCCCAGGAACATACTTTGATTTTATAGCCAAGTGTTCAAAAAAGTACATATTAAAATATGCTACATTACTGTTATAAATGTAATAAATATAATTTCCTGCTACAAGGTCTGATGAGTATTATATATGAATATTTCTATGAATATGTATGAATACATTTATTTTATGTCTATATTCAATAATAAAGCCCCAATTCATAATTCTGCCTTATCTTCATTAGTCAACAACTCTTGTGAAGAAGAGTGATATGATTATAGCTACAAAGAATCATAAAATCAAGTACTTTAACATGCAGAGAATTTTTAACGTGTTGTTCCAGATTAAGAATATTGTGTAATGGATTATCTCACAATGTAATTCTTTAAAAACAACAACCAATTAATTATGGCTCATGATTTTTTGGGTTAGAAATTTGGAACAATGCTTGGTGGCAGTCTCCTCCATGTGCCATGGACATGAGCCACTTGTAATATTCATCTGATAGACAGGCATCACTGTAAGATCCAACACAGTCTTCAGATTTCCAACATTGTGTTGAGACAGAAGGCTGAGATCACCTGGGTCCTCCTGACTGGGTCCTCTTGAAGTGGATCAACATAGACCAAAAGTCTGTTTGCTCAAATCTGTCATTATAGCAGCTCAAGATTCCAAGACCAAGCGGCCTATCAAAGCAGGCAGAAATGTATTATAAACTTATTATAATACATTTAAACTTAAATGTACTAGAAACTTATTATAAACCAGCCTTGGAAGTCAGTTCTATAGTGTCATTTCTGGCATGCTGAATTTTTCATAGTAAGTGAAAAACTACCCAGACTGAGTGATTGGGGAAGTTGACCAAACTTCCTATTCGGAAATGTTGAATAATCTTCAATTATGCATTAAGACTTCCATATTATGCACATTGTCAAATACCATGTTAGTTGACCTCTGGGTAAACAAGAGTCATAAGCCACAAGCCTACTTTTAAACCATATATAAAAATAATGGGAAATTGCCCTATAACAATTTTTGTGGAAAAAATATATTCTAGAGTATACATTATTACATGAATATCTGGCATACTAAAGAGAAAACATCTGTTTACTTCTTTTCTAGTCATCAAATCTTACTCAAATTACGAATTCCAGATTAAATTTTAATATGGTAATCCAGATTAAAGATCACTCCAGATTAATTGCAAACACTTCTTTTAATTTGCAGTCTTCCCAAAATCTTCCAGCCAAAATAAATCTATCTACTGTATCTTTCTGGAATAGTAAGAATGCATTTGGTACTTACTGTATGATTTATCACACTAGACTCAATAATTCTGTTACTTCTTTGGGGTACCTGAGCCTAATAGTCATAGAACAATATTTTCGTGTTGCATGGTGTACATACTCAATAAATGGATATCAAATGACAAGACTTTGTACTGCAAAAAGTACAGCAGATTGGATCCATAAGTTTAGCACAGAAAATTGAAGCCATCAGTTAAAGAGGTTTCTGAGCTAGAAACTATATTTATAATAGCATTTTGGTGTGGAAATCCAGTTCGGGGTCTATGTTATCTGTAAACAAACATCTTAAACTCTACCATTTAGTTCATATTCCAGGTGTATTTCATCAGTTCTTCGTTATGCATGCTCCTGAGGGATTCCGGAAGATGTGCAGAGCATTTCAACCTCAAAGGTGAACAAAAGCACTCATCTTGAGTTAGACTGCCTTCCCTCAAATCTGTTCTTCAAATATACGAATCTCATGTTTTGACTTCTTGGTTTCTACCTCCATAAAGAAGCAACAAAGTAACAAATGCATAGAGCTATTGTGAAAAGTAAATATTATTCAAGTGAAATTCTGGTATGAGGAAAAACTTTTATCAAATATATTCTATGATTTTAA
The DNA here is from genome assembly GCA_004027455.1 of Hydrochoerus hydrochaeris. Taxonomy (NCBI): domain Eukaryota; kingdom Metazoa; phylum Chordata; class Mammalia; order Rodentia; family Hydrochaeridae; genus Hydrochoerus; species Hydrochoerus hydrochaeris. Next base: position 127,510 of record PVLA01005796.1, on the reverse strand, counting down.
TGCAGTCAGAATTACCCATGTACTCAGTGGTGAACGTATTTAACTTTTTCTTTCTATATTTTGAAATTTTATAGTTAAGCATTGTTTCATGCACACCTCCCTATTCCTCATAACATTTTAATAATTTCTTTCTACGTTCTGAGTTACTATAAATAAGTAAGTAAACTTATCTCATGCAACTTGCTACTTCTTATCCTTTTTTAGTAATGCTTTAAAATTACATTTACTTTTTGTTTTCCAATATTTTTCTCACATTTATCATTTACACCTTGTTTAACTAACTATGTCTGCAGGAGTGGTGAAATGATTCCACTATATAAACTCTAAATACAAGTATAAAGTTATTCACTCAATAAGAATAACTCACTGAATGTATCATTGAAAATCTGTAGACTGGGCTACTAAGGAGGCAGAGACAGGAAGATTGCAAGTCTGAGACCAGCCTGGGAAACTTCTCAGGACCATCTCTCAAAAAAAGTGAAACAGAAGAGGACTGAGGGTGTAGCTCTCTGGTAGAGCACTTGCCTAACATGCATAGCTCTGAGTTTTATCTTCAAAAGATTAAAACAAGAAAAAGGAAGAGAGAAAAGTCAGGGAGAAGGGAAGTGAAGAAGGTGGGGTAGGGGGAGAGAGAGAGAAAGAGAGAGAGGGAAAAACTGGTAGAAAATCTATATAAAATTTCTAAAGCAAGATATTCACTGACTTCTGACATAACATATATATACTTGAAGGGGCACAAACAATATATCCTTTCCTTTTTGTACTTTGTTGTTTTTTTGCTTTTTTTTTACTTTTCTGTTTGTTGGAGACAGGCTCTTACTGTGTAGCTCAAGTTGGTCTTGAACTCACCATGAAGTTCTGGCTGGCCTTGAATGCACGGTGATCCTCCTGTCTTAGCCTCCCTCATGCTGGGATTACATATGTGCCCAACTATGCCCAGCTGACAATAAATGTCAGTTTGATTAATTTCACAGTTTGAACACAGCTAAGCAATCAGAAACTACCTTAAGTACTAATATATTATTTTAAATTAAAATATTAATCATTTGATCTTCTCAAGTATGAGGAAATTTTTGTTTTGGTGTTTAAATCTGAAGTCAGAAACAAATCTTCTAAGATAAAAATACTTAAAGTAGCAAAATGGGAAGTGTGTCTATGTATCTACCCCTTCACTCTCTTGCCATATGTGCCAAGGGTCAGGATATTTTGTGTTAGAAATATGTGATGTACTGGTTAATTACTAAAATGGTTTATACTTTTATCACTTCTCACTGTCTTTAAAAGAAATATTTCCCTTTAAAAGCCTATCAAAAGGCTATCCATTATATAACACTTATATGAGCATATAAGTAATAATAAAATATGCTTGTATTTTATGCTGGATTTTCAGTAATTACATGCAATCATACAATTGGATTATTAACAGTATTTCCCTAAGAGGCTAATCACCATTCACTATAGTGAAAAAGTTAATAATAGAATTTAAATGACACTTGGAAACTGTGATGGAATCCCTCATGGATATTCAAGTTTTATTTCCCATCAAGACAGCTACCTAGAGAATCTTCAAGATTATAAAACACAAATACCTTGATATTTAATGAGAAAAAAAAAAAACCTGCTTCTTTTTTTTTTTCCCCCAACCCACACTCGGTCACTTCACTTATGCTGTAGTGCAGATTATGAAAAATACTTCTTCCTACATGGGCTTCTCTCTCCCACATAACAGCAAGGAAAAGAAAGTGGCATCCAAAACACAGCCTGCCGAGACATTAAAACTTGCAAGCTGAAGTAAACTGTTTGAGGCAGCGTCTTGCTTGATGTTCCTGTTCTCCACAAAGCACATGAGTTTCACAAGATAAAACCACTTTTCTTCATATAATTAAACAGCACGAAGCATCCTAGCTTACACTTCAGAATGTCTTCCAGAAAGTACCTGATGAGAACTTACAGGAAAACTGAGGATGGTAGGTAGGTCGCCACTAATTAATGTTTTAAAGAACCCTAAATAACTCTAAATATTTAGGCTTGGTGGTTGAAATGTGCTTAGGGAGAGCGATTAGCCCGTAGGAGAGATGGTCAGTTCATTCAGGACAATGCGGGTCCTTCTGAGACCCGCTGTGCGGGGGAACAAAGAGCGGGGAGCCCCACCCTCCTCAGTCCTCTTCCACCCGACACCTCTTGTTCACAAAGCCCCTTTCAACTGTTCTTTTATGCTGCATGTTTACTTTTTCTGCTTCAAGTCTCTTTTTGCTACTTCATGCATTACATTTCCCGAACTCTCCAGCGAACTGCTCACCCATCTCTACTTAGCCACCAGCCTGCCATCCAAAGACAACGGCAAGCCAAGGATTCAGCAAATCTGTGTGAATCCTTGTACATTTTCACTTTTTCCAAAAGAGCAATGGAAGGGACGCCTGTGCAAGCTGGGGTGAAGGCCCCAGAGAGCAGTATCCCCGCAGTAAACCTAGACAGACATCAGCTAACAGAGCAGTTTGTTTTGTTGTTCTCTTCTTGATACATCAGATCAAACTTGGACAAATATTGTGATCTAGGAAACAGAAGCATAGTAGAATCCGTGTCTGTTGTGTTACCAAATTGGTGTGTTAATTTTGAATCTATATTTTATTATTTTATTTACATTTCAGAAAATGTTAAATTTTGACTGAGAGACAAATGAATGTGTATGTATTATTCTATGCAACTATGTACATAGAACATATTCTTATGATATGGGATATATCACACACATGTATACAGGACATTTTCCTATGGTGGCTCAATATATGTGTATATATATTATATACAGAGAGAGAGTTTACACAGCAAAGAATGGGAGACTTTTAATAAAGCATTTAAATTATTAATTGAGAAAAGTGTAACAAATTAAAAGATTTTTTTTAAATCATTGCAATCAGGTCAAAGAAGTATAAAAATTTTGTGACACTTGTGAAATTTTTTACACAATTGTGTGTCATTGGTGTAAAAGCATAAATTCTATTTCTGCATATCATTTGAGTAGGAACTCAATGTAACTTAAACATCCCTTCAATTAAAAAAACCTAGATATCGGTAGACTTTATGAAAAAACATTATTTTTAATTTGACTTAAATGATGCATTGCTGAACCCAGTGAAAATAACTATTCCATATATTTTTAAAAATCTTACAAGGAAATTTTTTGTTGGCATCAAATTTTTTTTTAATGTAAGGCATATGTCAAGCGCCATAGAAATCCAGATCACAGTAATCAAAACTTATAATAAAATTATAATGTGGTGTTTTCCCGTCCTTTTGATGTTAAAGTTAAATTAATTTTCTCACATCAGGAACTGTTATTTTTTCCACACCTCTGCCTTTCTCTGCCTATGTTCAGTCTGTCACTTAAGCTTTGTTTTAAAAGCATTTAATGCTTTAAGATTTTATCATCTCAATCTGTAACAGAAGAATTACATAAACCATATTTGCAAATTTCACCCATTTCGTTAGACATGTGGCTCATGTGCGTGTTTTTAATTGGGACTCTCCTGAGCTCCCCAAATCCCAAATACTTCCAATAAAGCGCGTGTGCTTGGAAACTAGGGTGGTTCTTAAAAGCAGTCATAAATTAAGCTGCTGGAAATGAGAGGGCTTCACAGATGACTTAATTTGCGGAGGGAACCTGCGCTTCCTCTGATTGTAACCTCTGAGCTTGGCTGCCCGTGACCTACAGCGCGGTCCACCGGCTGGAAGCCATGCTTGATGCTCTGACCAGGGAATGCCTGCTTGACAGCCGCATGGTATCATAGGCCGGTGTGATGGAATTCTTCTTTCTCTGTCATCATTAAGGGGGTTCCCCCTAGGGCGAGGGGAATGAAAAGTACGATTTAATGTTCTCTGGAGAATGGCGGGTTGGGGGGAGCTCAAAGCTTTGCATGCTGCTTTCCGAGTGGGTCATTTCAGTCCTTGCGGTGAATGGGATGTCCCAGTGGAATTTGCCATAGACTGGCCTGAAAAGAAAGGGATTAAGACCCTTTTAAGGGTGGAAATGTGACAAAAGACCCACTTTTATGATGTAGCAGCATAAAATAAGGGGCTCTATTGTGTAACTGATTGCCAGAGGGCTTTGAACTGGGCAGCCTGGCCCAGGAGGCCCTTTCCCTGACGTTGGCAGTCTTGTTCTGAGTGGTCTGTCTACACTGGCTCCAGAGTTCTGCTCTCCTTTAGGGGCAAGCTCGAGATTACCAGTTTGTTCCTACACGATTTTTTTTTTTATACACCTACGGAAAAGTGGCCTGTAGGGAGATTATACTCTAGTGAAAGTTGCTGCTAATTAAAACAAGTAATTAGTGTTCCTCCAGGCTCTGCGGTTTCACTCACTGTTGCCTGCCAGACAGCATTAGTTTAAAAGCAATCCAATTTCTAGCAATAACATACTGTAAAAAAGTCATTTAACAAGTATATAAGTGTAAGGTTACAGTTCAGGCGTTGATTTATCTCTTCTGGGCTAGTTAGAAATACTGTATAGCAAAGTTGAAAAGAAAGAAAGTTAAATAGCTCTTTTCAAAAAAAATTAAGAAGACCACATGTCTGAGTCCATTTACAAAAAAAAAAAAAAAAAATGAGAAGCAAAAACTGGGAGCCTATGAGACTTCCTAAATTGCATTAGGAAACCAAAATTGGACTTAATCTGTTTTCTCATAGAACCCTCACTTAGCATTTTGTAAACAGATCATTTCATTAAGTCCTTTTGTTTCTTCTCCCGCCTTTGCTGAAACAGGGACTTTTTATTGACTGATTCTCATTGAAATGAATTGGAGCAGTAGAGTCGAACACAACACATTATTACCTCCTTCTTTCTCACAATTTCAAAATGACTAGCGAGGCTTTATTTTGCATATGTGGTGGGAGGATTTAGCTAAACTAGATGGATCTTAACAGAGACTATGATATTTCATTATGAGAAGATGCAACTAAAATCAATGTAAAAAGCATAACTATATAGAATGCATGCACTCCTAAAATTCTCATCTAATTGCTCACCTTTTATAACTGAACATCCTACTGTATTTGAGGTCTTTGCTGCTTAAAACAATTTATTCTGAGGTTGGTATCATCAAAGACGTGTGCTATTGTGCAAGCAATTCAGCAGAGTTCAACATCAAAATCAGCTGTAACTCTACTCTCTCTTGAACAAATGAATTCAAAATGCTTTAATTAATGCAAAATTTTCAGATCTGTCATAGCTTCAGTGCCGTTCTTTTAAAAAGTAGAATGCCAACTATTACGCTACAAGACAAAAAACTTTGCCTTATTCTGTTTTTCATTGTGCTAGTGATGTAAATAATACTGCATATGGGAAAAGACATTTATTACAAACTTTTAATACTATAAAATGTTAACTGGCATCTTGTATTTAACTAGTGGGTCCAGAATTTAGCCTTCATTTTGAATGGATTACATTGAATAAAGTTAAGTGACTTTTACCAGCTCAACTGTCTGATTATTTCTCTTACACGTAGGCAAACACATGAATAAAAAACAACATAGAAGAGAGTTAAATAGGAAACAGGGAGAAGTTCAAATAAATCCCAAAATTACACGTTCTGTTGTTATAAAAATATTCCAGTATATATACCAATTTGTTTCATTAACACTGAGCATATCTTAGGTCACTGAAAAGAAAGTTTGTATAACAATCTGCTTGTTTCTTTTTTGGAAGTATCAGGTTTATGTCTTTTACTGAGCAACTACTTCGAAGATAATCATACACAGTGTAAAAGCCATTCTTATTCTCCTATAATTTATGAAACTTTGTTTCATTTTTCATAAAATAAAAAGATTTATACAAAACTTGTAGGGCTATCATATTTTAAATACTAATTTTGAATACAAAGATGCCTTATGTAAAGTTTTGCAGATTATTTAAATTAATGAAATAAATTTCCATCATGTAACTTATGAACTATAAGATATAATTTAGAGTTTCAAGATAAGCCTTTCAACTCCTCAGATATATTTCTCAGGATAATCTAATGAGTAAGAATCTTGGCCACCAAGTTTAAAAGCAGAAATTTTGTATGTTAGCACAGGGTCAGTAAGTATAATTTATCTGAATCTCTGCCTAAGTTTTGAAAATACTTTTGAAAAGAATAAAATACACTTGACGGAGACTTGTTACGTTCTGAAGGAAGAATGTGTGGAAGGGTAACCCCTACTTTGGTGGCTAAATCCATTTTTTGCATTAATCATTTTTCCAATAGAAACTCTATCTTCCTAAATAGCTTCAGAAATTCTAAAATCAATTTATAATCCTTGAAGAAAGTCAGCTGTTTCCTCTGTATCGTGCCTTTTTCCTGATAATTAGCATTCTGCTTAACTGGCATTTTAAAGGCAGTGTTAGTTTGTCTGTTTGTGTTGAGTGTTTTGTTCAGTCATAGAAGTCTTGCTTTCAGAATGAAGCCCTGAGAGCATTTGATTTTCTAAAAATTGAATTTTGGTGGCATCTATGGAGCCTGCTGCCTAGTTCAGCATTTGCTTATTTCAGGGCTGATGTGCTGAAGGTGGTAGCCATGGCAGCCCAGGCCTGGACTGACCTGCAGAGACCTGTGAGGACACTAAGAACTCTTTATGGATCCTGATGGAACATATGGGACACTGTAATAGCTTCGTGTTATGGATTAAGCCATATTTGCACAGCAATTCTATTATTACACTAAAATAATCTTTAAAAGTAATTTTAAAACAGCAAATGTATAAATGCTGAGTCTCAAGTAAAAGAAAACAGTTTTCCTAAGCCAAATGTCTTTCCTAAGACATTTCAATTGTCATTGCATTCCATTTTAAAGATAATTTGACCTCATGATTCACCCATTGCTTAAGTGCATGTTTCAAATATAATTGTTTCATTTGGAGTTGAAGTTAAAAAAAAATACAGCAAAATAATCCTTCGTGGTTTGTTCTGCTGTTTTTCAGTGCTTTTCTCTAACCACTAGGAACTATAAATACACAATTGTTAGTATTAAAATTTCTAAGAGTACAATATCAATTTTGTTTCAAAAAATATGTTGAAAATAATGGTGACTCCAAGTCTTCTTTACTTTTTATACCTCCCTTGCAAAATAGCTATTTTATCTAAGTCTATTCAGGAAAGTTGCAATCTTTAAAGACAGGATGGTATAATCTTCATACAGTACAATAAAGATCAATAAGTGTTTGTTGAATTTAATACAATTAACTTATTGTGACTTTTTAAACAATGTTTTATAAAAGGTGTAACAGTAACAAAGTTTGATCGTAACTACCATTTAGGAATTTCTAGGAATGAAAGTGTAAAACAGGTTATATACACTATTTGAAGCATGTGCTATTTGAAGACAGGTCCTGTGTCATTCATCCCAGGAAACACCTCAGAATGTGTATGATTTGTTCTTTACGTAGCAGCAACAGACATGAAGAGTGAATGTAGCATTTACGGGACGCCGCAATGGCCCAGGGATCAGGCCAAACTTTCTGCATATTTTCTCCTTTATTGTTACAGTTTTGGAGGTGAAGATTCAGGATCTCATGAGGATCAAGTAACATGACCACAAAAATAAGATGAGAGGGTTTAATTTTGAAAACAATGCATCTGTTCCAAAAACAGTTATGGCTTACCTACCGCACACCGGCCACTGTGCCGAAGATGTGTGGCTGGATGCCGTGGTCAGGACGCAAGAGCTCCTGGCCCTCTGGAAACTTCCATTCTGGTAAGAGAATAAAGTCTGCATGCATGGACATTAAAAAATAAATGAATAGATTTATTTATCCGAGTGGGTCATTTCAGTCCTTGTGGTGAATGGGATGTCCCAGTGGAATTTGCCATAGACTGGCCTGAAAAGAAAGGGATTAAGACCCTTTTAAGGGTGGAAATGTGACAAAAGATATTATTATTCAGAGTACTGATAAGAACATAGAGGTAAAAAAGACAATTTTCAAATTTGTCCTTAAGATGATTTTTTTTTCATATTAGTTTGTTTTTTTCACTACATTTTCAATTTACTTATTGTATTTAATCCTGAAACATTTAGTCAGTTTTCACTGGATGTCAAGTTCATTTTCATGTCTGACATTTTTATGCTTTGAAAAACCATACAGGTCAAACCACTCCCACCACTCAAAGCAATCCATATTACACTTTCCCAAGTTCATGTTATTCTTGAGAAATTTCAAAAGCTACTTCAGCTTTGTCCCTTTAGAGAACTGACTTTTCATCTCAACTGATTCATTGGCCTTTGTCTCATGCTGTCTTGATCTGTTATCATGGGAACATTTGGTTACTTCCAATTCTTCACCTTCAGTACAATAGCCATCATTTATTGGGTGCCTGCAGTGTGGCAACCAAAACTCCAAATACATTTCTTCATTATTACATTTCATTCAATCCTCCTATTGATATAGAAGGAAAAGTATCACTGCACAGTTTAGGAAAATGAAATGCTGAGAGTTCAAGTGTCCAAGGTTCATATCATTGTCTAGTAAGTGACAAAGCCAATATCTTTAAAAGGTAGTTCAGTAATTTTTATGCCTCATTTCATATTTCTACATCTTTCATAACACTTTTATAAATTGGGTAGCCATAGCATCAAATCCAATTTTTCTTAACATTTAAAAAATGTTTCCCTAAAATCTAGGGCACAGGTTAAATTACACCCAAGTTTGTTTCCATTGTAGCTATACATTTTGAGTTAATAATATCATATCTTCTGAAGTTTCCAAATACCTGTTCTCCAATATTTCAGTAAAAGGAAGAATAACAAGTAGAAAGGGCATTAATTGTGCAGTCAACCAGGATTCCAATCAAATCAAAGTTCTTCTGTTTGTACGTATTGTCACTTTGGGCAATTTATTTAATTTCCATTAGGCTCCGTTACTTTTTTCCTCATTGAAGATAATATCTGTCTTGGGGGGGAGGGTTGCCATGGGAATCAACTTAACATACAGAAAGAGGTTTGGCACATACTTTGTACACAATACTTTTGACTTTATTTGGAATTAATGTTGAACTGCCACTTCTTATCATCACCCCTTAAAAGCCTAGGAGTTATTTTTCTTTAGAAAAATTTGATCAGGTTTATCAGATTCTGTGGTTTTGGCTTCCTGATCCTCCATAGTATGTGACAAATTTACATTAGTTCAGTCACTATTCATCCACTCATTCAGTTAGCAAGCAAGAAGCCACCAAGCTTTGTGACAGAATTATTACACTGGGTCTGTGCTGGACAACAGGAGATCAGAGCCATATGACAATGGACTTCCAGGAAGGACGAAACTGACTTTCACATATGAAGTGACTCAGGTATGACAGGAATACAAGAATAGAACTAAGATTATGCCCCATGTATCATGACGGAGTTATCCATATCCTTCCTGGCAAGTGGCCTATACCCAATAATTACTTCAATTTGCTTTCATCTGTCAACTTAAGAAATCTATATAATACTCTTCTGAGATTTATTTCATCATCGGGATGTCTCTATCATCATGTCATTTTTAGTTATCCCCTTTAGTTGTTCCTTAAAAGCCACTGAACTTATTTCCTTTCTAAGGTATGTAAAATTTATTACAGATAGAATGCCTAATTGGCAACCATCTCCATATGACACCCTTCCTTCTAGGCCAAGTTCTATATCACATTTTGAGTGTTACCCAATTGATTTGATGCCTAGCTGAAAGGGAAGTTTTGTAACTAACCCTTTATCCTGTTTTTCTCAAAGATTTCAGAGACTCTTCCAGTTTCCCTTTTCTTTTTTCTTCATTCTTCCCACTGTTTCTCAAAGTTTGAGACCTTTTCCCCTCATTCAAATTTTACTAACAACCACTTTTGCTGCATATCATAAATATGGCTCCACACAGCAGAACCCACAAGAAGCGAAAACGTAGGGAGCATTACCATAGGCTTACCATACTAGAACTTCAGCAGTGGTGCCCCTGTGTTGACCTTCTAGAAAGAGCTAAGCAAGAAGAATCGGACACACTTTTGTCTGAATGGAGTAATATTACATGAGGAAAGGTGGCAGGGTGGTGACAAGCAACCACAGTCCAAGAACAGCAAACACAGGACATAGAAAGGCTTGGTGTACTAATCTTTTCTGGGGCTCTCTACCTCCACATTCTGCCATCCTTTTTCTCCACTGCATTTTTTCCACACTGGTTAGCACTTGCCTTTTATGTTACATGTGAGCTTCATGAGGTACGCCTAAAAACACACTGATGAATTCAGTGAACTAGACAATATAACACTGGAAATATAAACAGGTCAAAAGCACATGGAGAGACTTGTGGAAAAAAGATAATTTGCACATTCCAGAACATGGCAGTTTTGCAATTGTATGATTTTAGTTTTGTAATCAACAGTTACAATCTCTGTGTGTGGCTCCAGTTCAGAATATATCTCTCCACCTTAAGAGAATATTTACTCTTATGGGAACTCTATTGTTATGACTTCAAAATAAGGAATGAACTGTGAATTGAAAACTGGAGAACTACACCTTTTTTTTTCTTTTATCCTAATCTTTACACCAATGGTTTCATTCATAACACAATTTTCTACAGAATATCTTCTATGTACCTGGCACTGAGAAGAAAGTTGTTCATTCAGAAAAAAGTATTATTGCTATTGTTGAATATTTGGTAACTAAATAGGGTAAGACAAATTTATACTTGAAACCATATTGAAATGGTTAGTATCTAAATACAGGATACAATTAGACTTCTAACAGAGATTGGAGCAAAAGAGGACAGGGGCATCAAAGAAAGCCTCCAAAGGGGCCCACTAGTGAAATGAGTTCTTAAAGCTAAGTAAAACTTACACAGAATGCTCAAAATGATTCAATTCCAGAATTAACATGATAACTTCTTCACGATATAGTCTGGTAGCTTTCACTAATCACAAAGAGTAGGTATAGTCTGCTTAATTTTTAATGTGCGTGTTGCTTTTTATTATCTTAGAGGACAACTGGTAATGCATAAGCTGCATTTGAGATGCAGATGCACAAAATACTCTTGTTCCATATAGGTTCATGACGGTATTTTATCTACACAGTGAACCACATGTTGAACCACTGTCCCTTGCAGAATAGTTCAGTTGAGATAAAAGAATTTTTTTGTGCTAAGCAAGATAAGAAGCAATTAATCCTTGTCTTGTTATTTGTGATTTGTAAATAATGAAACATCGTTATTTTACTTAACTTTTCCTGTGGGTAGTATGAAATTATGTATCACTTTATGGACTTGAAAAGTCACTTGATAAACTGTCTTAGGAAGTGTCTTGATAGAGTATCTTAGGAAGTTAAGGCAGCTATCACAAATCACCATAGACCAGGTGATTTAAACAACAAAGTTATTATTTTGCCATTCTGATGGCCGAAAGTCTGAGTTAAGGGTGCGGGTGCCGGCATGATTTAGTTTTCCTTAGGGCTCTTTTGCAGGTTGCAGATAGCTAAGTTCTCCCAGTAGCCACAAACTAGTTCTGTAGCCTCCTTATAAGTAGGGACACTAATCTCATTCCTGAGGCTTCCAAACTCAAGAGCTAATTAACTCACCTCCACCTACCACCATATCAGGAATTAAAGGTTAACGTGTACATCCAGAGAGTTACATCTTTATGCAGTTCACAGCATTGTGAAGCCAGCTCTCATTTCACCTTTTTAGAAAAAGTAGTCTTGCTGCTTTACCTTCTTTCTCTCTTGTCTCGTCATCACTAGAATGACTGAGGTTAAACCAATCTAATAAATGGATCATTTTGTTTGAAAGTAAATAACTTTGACTCACGGTGTAGTTTAGTGCTAGAATATTTGCATAGTGTATATGAGTCCTTGGGTTCCATTCTAAGTACAAACCACCAAACTAAAACCTAACCAAACACCCCAAACAAAACAAACACATACAAGTGAAAGAAGGAAGGAAAAAAGAAAGAGTGAGCCTTGTTGATCAGTTTCCACCATATTTCATAAGAACTGTGTTTGCTGGAGCCTAGAACTGTGGGTTTGTTTTAGAAACCTACCAGTGAATAGCTTTGATATCTTTTCCAAATATACTTGTTAATAAGAAGTATGTGATCCATATTCAGCCATAATTTTGATGTTTAATTCCCAGTTGCAGTCATAAATTGTATGGAACTACTTGTTGTTTTAGAGAAGGTAAAAGTACATTAAGAGCATAACAAAGATTTGGGGATGTAGCTAAGCGTTAGAAGACTAACCTAGATGTATGAGGTCCTGGATTCAAACCAAATCACCATACACAAAGAAAGTTACAAGCATGCTTTCTGCCTCAAATTAAAGATTTAAATTTCCTGTTCTCTAAGATTTACTATCTCCATAAGAAATTCACGTCTACTCCAAATTTTCCAGAAGTGTAGTTTTCCGTTTCTAGGAAACACCCCTGATTTACCTTCAGAGCATGGCAGCAGCTTGCTTAATGAAAACAGCATTGCCACTGAAACCCAGAGGCTCCAGGGCCTTTCTCTACTTTGCAACAACATAACATTAAACAAATAATGTCTTTTTTCTAAGTTCTTCTGGGTCCAACACTTGACAAATGAGGATAAGAAGATGAGATCATCTTTGAGTTCCTTGATGGTTCTTATATTTTTAATCCTTTTGTAAGTTACTCCTGACTACAAAATTACATATGGTTCTGTGCTGCTGTTTATTTTGAGCTTTTAATTTTATTGTTCCCCTTGTTCTTCTCTGTGTGTTTCTCGATTGCCACTTTGACAGCAGTCCCTTCATCTGTCTTGTAATGCTGCATAACCTCTAGCAGTTTAACCCAGTCAAGTAGATGCGACCTCCTTTATCCTAGAAATTTTGTTGCAAAATTTAGGACTAGAAACTTGAGCTACCAAAGTTTCATAAAATTCCATTTTCCCAGTATAGATAGGATTTTATTTACTTTGAAATTTTGCTAATGATTTGGACTTTACCTGCACTGGAGGTTTAGAGCACTGTCTAAAAAGATAAAATGAAAAAAAATGAAAGAGGAATTTGTATTTGCACCATCTTTCAGTTCAACTGTGACTCCCCTGATGTGTCCTAGCAGGGAGCATGCGCTTGAAAGGTCCTCCTATCAAACAGGTACACCCAGGGACCTGCATGTGATCTCAGTCCGGTGAGTTGTCCACGGAGAAAAACTCTGAGCTCAGCAGAACTGGCCATATGATGTGCTGTCCCTGTCACCTAAGAAACTCCATATTAAATGGACCCACAGACCATATTAGCTCTTTACCATTTCAAGGAGGCTTCTGCTGATTACAGAAAGGCACATGTCACCTGGTTCTATCAGCTTATGAATGATAACTTGTTTTAAAAACCCTTAAGTAACTTTAAAAGAAAGCACTAAAATGGGATATAATAAGATAACAAGAAAATTGAAAACAGGAAAACTTACAGGTATTCTCATACTATAGAGCTCCATTGACCAATCCATTTTGAAATGACCTAGTAAATGGGGAAAAAGCAACAGCAAAGTAATGATATAATGATTATATTTAAGGACTGGCTTGCAACTTTAGAAAACATTTGAGCTCCCTACTAAAGTAGAACACAACTCAGTTTCAACACCTGAACAGAGTGAAAGCAGGTTCTCACAAGATACAGGTTGATGGGCTGCAGGTTTAGCTCAGCTGCATAAGCACCTGCCTGGCAAATGTGAGGTCATGAGTTCAATCCCCTGTACAAAAAAAAAAAAAAAAAAAGATACAGGTCGATGTGACTCATAGGCACTTGATAAATAACAAAAAAAAAAAAAAACAGGGTAATTTTTATATCAAGGAATACATAAGCAACACACTTTAAAAGGAAATACACCTCCTGTGTGTTCAGGTGGACATCCTTTATAATTACAATTTTAAAATCTCAATACCATCATTGAGAAATATATGTTAACTCAGAACACAAGAGTAAAAATTAGCTCTCCCCAGAACCTCCCTTCCCAATTTGTAAAGGATTCAAAATTACTCTTTGGCTCAGCTCCCAACCCTTTAGTACTAGACTGTGACGATGCTCCTGACCCCATACAAGCTCAGTGCTACCACAGAGAGGGAAAACTGATTCTAGCATGTACGGCACACTGGCCAAAGCAGTGCAGTTAGTAATGACAATAGTTTCAAGTACAGCTTAGCTACTGACAAACTATGGTAACCACTAACCCGCTACCTCTGCCCGCAGGACTAAACATTATATCTTCTCTTTACTGTAAGAAGCTGAAGGAGTAAATTAGATCCAAATGCACAATGGATATTGTGAAATGGGAGTAAACTGCATATATACATATATATATATATATATATATATATATATATAATACACACAAAAAATAGTTAAGATAATTATACTACCAATTGAAGTATAACTTTTTATTAGTTCACTGAAAAGAAAGGTTTGTGCTTATATTGTTTGATCAATTTTTTATGCCTATATGTTGTAATATGAGCAACTACTTTGAAGATAATATGCAATGTACTAATCACTGATACTCTTCTACAATTTTGTTGTAAAATTTTGTACCATTGTTTTTGTGTTGTTTTCTTTAAAATAAAAAAGTTAAAGTCAGACAACTGTGCATTACTTGGTTACTTTGTTTCCCAAATTTAAGAATATTAAAGCCTAGATTAATATAATGAGCTTATATAACCTCCAATCTGAATTAATTAATATTAATTCATTTAAAATTAATAAATATTAACTTACATGAATAACTTTTTCAAGACATACACGATTCTTTGAAACAAAATAATTTAAAATAATTACTGAAATAGTAAAATTCCTTGTCTTTTTTGAAAAATTTAGCTTTTTTATTGTTTTGTTTCTTTTAGCTTAAAATAGTAACAATTATTACAAGTACATGAATAAAGTTTGCAACTTTAACTTGGTAACCAGCTATGGAGTTCAGCCTCTCAGAACCATTTTAGTGTGTGTGTGTGTGTGTGTGTGTGTGTATGTTTTATTCTGTCTTTTGTTCTTTCCTTCATTTTCCTTTCTTTTATTTTTAAGTGCATGAGAAATTCTGGATAACTTCTCACCAACGCTTCAACTCCAAATTTAATGAAGTTGCTGAACTTTTAACCTTTGATCCCAGCACACTTTAAAACTTATCTACTGTACTATTTTTCCTTTTTCTGTACTTCTGTGAGATAACTAACGACAAGCTTTTTTAGTACATGGGGCTTTATTTATCCATGCTTTTGCAACACCAAATAGAAGGGATTTACTTTTACTGGTCGTTTTCAAAATTGTGGACGGAAAAAACTGTGCTGGAGCGCCCGGGCCCTCCATTCCTGGGCCTGTTCCTCCATTGGTAATTAGATGCAAAGAAAGACCTCTCCCTACTGGCTTCCGGTGCAAAGTGCTTTATGAATCTTGGGGCATCAGCCTTCCCAACAGAAACGACTGTTTTTAACCGGTGCATCTTCTGTCTTCCAAACTCTTCCTGTGTGTTCAGCAGGGCGCTCTGCCTGCCAGGCAGCACAAGCCGTGTTTCTCAGAGCCTCAGAGCCTAACAAACAGTGGAGCAGTGTTCAGAGGGACCCAAAGGGAGGAGCGTATTTTATAATGTAGAATTTATACTGATTCTCCTCTCTCTGCGCCATTAAACGTCTATAAAGCTCGCTCCAATCTTTGTTTTTCTATGGGAAAAAAAAATTCCAGACATTTCCCTGTTTTATTTGTTGAAAGAACCGTTTGATAAGCAGTGAACACTAGAGGGGGAGCTTACCCGTTCTGCAGAGGGAAGGCTTGGCCTGGCGAGAGGCTCGCACCGAGCTGGGAAGCCTGGCTGACACTGGGTGGGCCCTGGATCCGAGGTCGGCAGAGGGAGAGGGGCGGCAGGTACTCAGCTTGTCATTTTCCAAAAACGCAAGAAATCCTGCATAGTGGATTGGAGAAGTTTAGCTGCTGGTCCTGCCCTGACATGGAATATTGTTAAATCCTCTTTTTCCTGGCAGTTTTAACATAAGGAATAGGGTTACAAAGACCCTCTCCCCCTAGGAGGACTGTGTCTCATTTCAATGTCTAAGGAAAGATGGAATGAATTATCATAAAATTTTGACAAATTTGATGGCTCAAACAAAAGGAGAAAACAGGCGTCCCAATTATTAGTTTCTAATAAGACATGACATTTAAAATGAGTTTACATGGCAGTTAGACCTTTGTTCCCCCCTTCCTTGATTTAAAAATACTGGCATCTTTTTCTTTGGAAAGGAAATTACTTATTTCAATTTCTCTTCTCTTGAGTTTAAAGATAATGAATCCTATGTTGCCCACTACCTATTTCCTTTTCTTACAATCATGATCTAAATACTTGCTATAATTTTCCTAAAATTGAGATAATTTAAAATACGCTCTGGAAGCTAGCAACATATTTTAGTAGCAATATTTACTATAATTTCTCTAAGAAAAAATATAAGCTGATATTTTTCTGTAACAACTTACAAGACAGGAGATAAGATATATTGATTTAAAAGAAAAAAAAACTACTTTCAAAAAAGAAAAAGTTAATAGTAAAGATGGATTTTAAAAAGTATGAAAACCAAAATTGTTTTTCTCTGATGCCATACAGTTTTTTACCTTTTAATCAAGCAAATATCAAATGCTCTTTGGAAGAAACTATCTCACTAACCCACAGTAGCAACTCTTACTGTGTGTGTGTGTGTGTGTGTGTGTATGTATTATTTACTGAGAAGATTTTTTAATCCCATCACAAATTATTGTGATCTTTGGAAATAGACTCAACTTTTAGTTTAAAACTGAAATAGTTCATGGCGGTTTTAAATTATGTTCCTTTAAAGGCTATTGAAAACATTGATCTTTCTGTTGAAAAAGAAGTAAAAAGGAATTTAAGAACTATCTTTAGAATGATTTTAACTTTGTTGGAAGTCACCAACTGAAAACATAGGGGAAGGAAGGCATTTGATTTTCGAAAACTCTACATTGTCTGTTAACTGACCAACTCTGATTTTTCTTAAAATTAGTTTATGTAAACAGAAGAAAGTGGTTTTGAGTTTTTCCCAGCAATAAATAAAATTGTGGTTCATTTTGACTTTCCAGGGGATTTCCTAGAACTGTGGTGATCACATCTCTACATTTCTCTCTGATCCTTGCAGTTCTTTCTCTAGAGGTTTGTCCAAGGATTTCAGTCCTCTCCCAGAAACTTAAATAGCAACACTTCTTTAAACATAGCTTTCACTCCCATCACTAAATAACGGAGTGGCAGGAGTTTGAATAAAATCCATTAGCTCTAAGATTCTGTAGTTTTATATTATGGAAGCCAACAATGGTGGCTGCTTGGTGAAATCTACCCTGAGCTAGCTGATGGGACATGTAATGTGTCCAGGAATTCTGCCCATAGGATACCAGCTAACTGCAAGCCACAGGTGACTTATTTCTGTCAGTATCTAATTTTCCTAAATTGGATATTTTCCTCCTGAGTCTAACTTTATATGTAGTAAGATAAATACTCATTTTAATCCCCATTTTAATAATTTGAGAAAAATGTTAATAAAAATGAGAATGTCCATAATATTTGCTTTCAATTTGTATGTATCATTGTATATTGACTGTTTCTCTTATACAATTTATTTTACCTCAATTGCAGAGACAGAACTATTACAGTAAAATCAAAATTGTTGTAGTCAGTAGTTTACAAGGAGACCAAAACAATACAGGACACATAATTTTAGTATTATTTATGATAGTACCTCCAGAGTCAAATATAAAATGTGTAGAAAATCTGTCTACATGGTAAAGACCTAGAGATACCAGCTAAGGGCTTGGATCCCACAACAATGTCCTTTATGAGTCCAGCTGAAGACCTAGAACCATGACAATGTTCCCAAGTCCAGCTGGAGGCCTAGAGTCCACCACAATGACTCATGCAAGTCTGTTTCACAGAGCTGCGCTGGGAAGACCCAGAGATCAGTGGTAGAAGCTAGAAAATCTGTGCCAGCAGAGTGAAGGATCTGTGCCAGTAGGTGGAGGGTTCTACTCTGGAGTTAAGAACTACACTCAAATAAGAGTGTAGTGTCACTACACTCAAAATAAGAACAAGGGCTCCCCCAAAAAGTACCACAGCCATCATCAGTGACAGTGAGGTCCTGAGCTCCTCCAACAGTAAGAATAGCCACGAGTTCATATCAGGAAGTCAGTGTGACAAGGTTTTCCTAGAGACTGAACAGCACACCATCTTCCCCTCCGGAGTCAGGAAGCAATGCTCCAAGTAAGGACCAGGACTCCCCCAAAGTGAACTGCAGCCACCCTCAGTGACAAGGTCCCAATGATAACAGCTGAATTTCTATCAGGGAAGCCATCAAGACGTGATCCTCCAGGAGAACCAATGGCTCCAAATAATAGCAAGGCTTAGAGAACCCACAATGATACTCTTTCTCTACAGTTCTCTTTTATGTTGGTAATGATCCTCAGCGGGGCTCCCCACTCAGCTCCCCGCTGCTGATTCAGTTCAGCTGGTGTTACCTTGGCCACCAGCTTTCAATCTACCACAAACATTAAGTATTTAAATTTCATTGAGACATAAAATAAATGTGGGATATTGAAGTAGGAAAGGACAAGACAAGTGTGGTGCTTGATCATAGAAATAATTCAATAGAAAATTAGCTAAGGGACTATTATGTTCACTTGACTGGGAAAATTCAGTAAACTTTCATAAACTTTTTATTTTTATTTAAGAACTGTGTGGAAGTGATTGTGTTTGCTAATAGTTACAAGTACAGAACGGGAATTCATGTCATCAACACTCGGCCTTCAAGAATTTTAGGTATCACTCAAAACATTTCACGAAAATGAGCTACTGTCTTGTGCTGGTGAGCTCACTGGTGATACATTTCACTCTGAAGTCTACCTAGTATTTGCAGTGTAGGAAGTTGGATAGTGAGAGTGAATAGCTCTGTAAAGGAAAAAAGATTTTAAAAAAGGAATCTCTAAAGATGTGAAATCAAATGATGAATTTATTTTTAGTACGTCTCATCACTCTCTACCTCAAATTGTGTTAGGAAATGTACTTGACAAGGTAGAAATCTATATATTTTATCAAATTGTTCTCGCAGATATTGATAATTTCTTGGTGGATTCTTTTGTTCAGTAAATAAATACTGAACACCTACTATGTTCCAACAAGTGACAGTGGTTAGTCTTAGATTCCATGTAGCAGAAAAAAGGAGAGATCAAGGATACAGGCAATGAATTACACTTACCAAATCAGCTACACTGAACATAGTTACATGCAGCAACCTACTACGAACCCAAATATAAGGAAAAAATACCATAAAGAAGAACAAAGGATAAATATAATTTTATTCATCTAAATGCATTCCGTAATCTTTAAAAATCAGAATTTTTTTGAAATGTGTTCACTTTCTCATTTTAATGAGAATATACTTTCACGACCATTTAATTCTTAGTGGTACTTCCAGTAACAAGTAAATTTAGAGAAAATGGCTATATTTTACATAAAGTAAATATAAGTGTTCTAAGTATTAATAGTGGATTGCTTAAAGTAAAAGGCACTTGCCAACTCATGAATTCCAGAAAAATTACTCAGTGGCCTATCATCTATTTTGCAATTATTACATGATGGTTGTGTTGAACAAAAACAAATAGCCTATGGAGAAATATTAAAATTTTAACACACATATGTTCATATAATTATATTACTTAACTATACACAGTAATGTAATCATTAATCTTTTAATTTAATTCTATTTGTCTGTTGACTCATTCAGTAAATTATCATTTTATAAAATGCAAACATTTGTGCAAATTTT
Organism: Hydrochoerus hydrochaeris; assembly: GCA_004027455.1. Classification (NCBI taxonomy): domain Eukaryota; kingdom Metazoa; phylum Chordata; class Mammalia; order Rodentia; family Hydrochaeridae; genus Hydrochoerus; species Hydrochoerus hydrochaeris. The sequence continues at coordinate 107,718 of PVLA01005796.1, read as the reverse complement.
GTAATATAAAATTTTAAAAGCCAAGGACATCAATAAGCTTATACAATCCACTCACTCTCAGTTTATTCTGGTTTTTAAACTAGAATAGTTGCAGAAATTTTCTGCACTTTGTTGCAGTAAGAAAAAAATGAGAGAATACAGAAAGAGAGAGAGAGTGAAAAGGACAAAGAATTTATTGTGCACTAAATAATTCATCTGGATTCAGAACAACTGACCTAAAGAAAATGGGGGAATATTCAGGCAATAATGAAAGTAGATTTGGCCTAAAATATTTGAACTCAGATTTTAGAGTTGGACAACAGTATATCCCTGATTCCCTTAGAAGAATGAGAAACAGAATCCTCTGATTTGGGAATTCCTGTTTTTATTTTCCATAATAATCATTCCCAGTAGGTTAGGGAAAATGTAGGAGGTAGAGCCAGGTCTTAGGGCAAGACAAGGAGTGTGAAATTTTGTTAATTTCTTGCTTTTGACTTGGCTGTCTAACACTGAGTTTTATGACTGAGAAAATTTTTTCAGTGCCCTGAAATCAGAACATAATTAGTATTCCTTATGCACATTTTTTCCACTCTCGTTTATCAAGGAGTCAAGACGAATATTAAGGGAAGAAAGATATACCATAGATGTGCCAGTTAACATTGCCTTAGTAACCTCAAACAAAACTCCATCTAAAGATGTAATTGCTAAGAAATCTATGAAACAGGTTCATATATCTTTAGGGGGCTGGTAAAAACAGAGGTGACTGGGACCATTAGCTTTGCAAAATAAGTAAAACTTGTGTTAGGGAAAAATGATCATTTGTACAATTATTGAGACAAATTCTATATTAAAATTCTATATTAAAAACTCATATAGGACTCATATAAGTTGAACACCACATTAGGATTTTTCCCAGAGCACTTCACAAAGCTCTTTTTCTTGGTCTTATTAATAACAGACAGGCTAAGTTGAGATCATCAAATGCGTGGTCACTGAAATAACGGAGCTTTAGGAGCTTAGAAGTTTAGTATAACATCATCACATAGCCCTTTAGGAAGGGTCTTGTATTTCAGATATGACACAAGGGAATAGCAGTATTGAAAAGTGACATTAGTGACATATTAATATGCAATTGTTTCTTTTAAAATGTTATTAACAAAGACAAGAAAATCCCGGAGCAATGAAAAGTGAAATGAATATTATATTAGACAGTGAGTAAGTATACTGTGTTTAACTGTTGAAAACAATCCAGGCTACTTCACTGTGATTGTTATTTCTATGGTTGAACTTTTTTTAAAAATGATAAAGATGTTCCACAAAGATGTTACAGAACTGTTCTGAGTCAGGTCTCTTTGGATGGCGAGTGCTGAGTATTTCTATTTCCTCTCATAATGGATGAGTGTTGTCTTCCTTCCCTCTGAATATGGGTAGCATTGCTTGCTAGTAACCCACTGAGAGCTGTTATTAAGGACTTCCCATTATCCTTAACTCATCAAAATGAACTTACTTGATAAAATGAGAAAACAAATTTTACGAAATTTGAAACTCTGAAGTGAAATTGATAAAGAAACTAAGGTACCCAACAAAAGACCCAGCCAAATCAGTGGCTTGCAATGTGTTAAATGTGTTTATTTGTACTTTCAAAGTTCAGGTTTCCTCATACATTTTCATACTGATGGAGATAAAATGCTAAAGTCTTAAATCCCTCTATGCCATGCTGAGTTGCTAAGGGCTGTTGAGTTTTTGTTATTTCTCCTCTCGAGTTAGCTCTGATTACGCCTGCTGAGTGAAAAATTTGTATTTGCCGACAGAAATAGGAACCACCCCATGTGCGCTTGCACTCAGCAAATGCTCCAATACATCACAAAGATTTGCTCAACCCACCTTCAGAGACCAAATCGAGCATGTTATTTTCTGTTTAGATCTGATTCTGGAGCCTATCAGTCAGGAGTGTTTTCCAATCTCTGATTAAAGCAGAGCCTACAAAGCTGGAAGTGTTCACATACAGTCTCATTAGAGCGCTGGATAGAGTGACCCAGGCCTTCTAGCACAAAGCTCCGAGTGAACTTCAAATATGAGAGGGCATCAATCAAATCCAAGCAAGGCTTTTATGTCACTTTTCTACTTTGCCTTTAAAGTCCTATAGGAATGCCCTTTCCAGCTGTACAGCCAAAATGCATTCAATAGAAACAAAAAAGCAAAGACCACCCCATCCCCCTGCCCCTTCCAAATGGGGATGATTTTACCTCCCCCAGTAAGCATTAGGGAGTCTTCTGTGTGTTTTAAATTATTTAGCATGTTCGACAGTGCGATGGAGTATCTATTGGCACCACTCAGTGGCTCTGTATTAATTACTAGTGCCCATTTAAGGGGAGACCAACAAGGTCAAAGGCAATGGGGCTGCATGGTGCATGTTTTACATAGAGGTCATTGAGAGATTGGAGGAAAATACAGCAATGTTCATGGAGATTTTTCAGATTCTGCCTTCAGCCCTCCATTCTAAGCTTAATTCTCCATTGTCTATATTTGCTTATACCATTAAGAAAACAAACAAACAAAAGAATAAAGATACACAATTTTGCCAGGAAAGAAAACGACAAGGCATAAGTCTGAGGAAGAAGCTTCAGGCATTTGGTTAATGTCTGTCCTGTACACTGCTCAGGGCGCTAGAGCCATTTTCAGAAATACATCTTGAAAACACAAGCTTGATGCAAAACAATAGAAATTTTCCCACTAGAATCATTAGAGAAAAATACATGAGTGCAGTTAGCAGCGATTATGAAATTTAGGTACTTTCCTTTCAAACGTAGGGCCAAAACATTCTACAGCACAGCTAACGTCAACACGAATTTAGTAAAATGAGCTATTATAACTTGAAAATGAAAATAATTTGAAGGAAGAAAATAAACCCTCTCTATAGTATAGATACAGTTTCCTGACCTTTTTACCTCTTTTTAACAAGTTCATATTTCAGCTCCTCAAGGTAACGCAAGTGTATCCAAAAGAAAAGGAATGTACCAAAAATAAAGTTCACATCACAGTGTTGGGAAGGTACATTATATTTTTCTGGGAAATTCCCTGTATGTGCACATTGGATCCCATCTGCAGTATTTCTAAGCAAATGCTAAGCACCAATAGCACATTGCCTGCTCAAATACATTGCAGTAAGTAAAACAGTGTTTGAATGTAAGGCAATAGATATATTTTTTAAACGTGGCGTGTGTTTCTTTGCAGTGCATCAGATATTTGGAAGAATAATGCAGATTTTGTACTTGAGAACTAAAGCACTGTGCCACTTGACAGAGCCTCATCTGTGCTTTCCCTGCACTGTTTGATGGGGCATTTGTGTAAATTTTTTAAAATTAGATTATTGAAAAAATTTGATGCACTCTTTGATAACAACTTTGTTCATTTCAACACTGTCCCCTCTGGAGCCCAAGTTCATCTTTACTTCTAGCCAGGCCGAACTTCTTTCCTTTTAGATTTCTAAACTGAGATCATGCTTTATTTTTGCTTCTCTAGACTGTGCTTCTGTAACAATAAACAGGAAGATGGTTAGTATTAGTTTAAAATGATCACCCAAGTATTTTACAGATTTTAATGCAGTTTTCCAGCCTAAATATTTTCTAGTGTATTTTGAAGATTATTTTAAGAAAACTTTTTTTGTTTTCGAGTCAACATTCTAAGCAGCAAATACCCATAGTAATGAAGTTTGTACAATCAGTGGTTTCCTCTTTATAGTAATCTTGCCTTCATTTATATTATTTAGGACAATGTAGGACTAAAAATCTTAGTGCGATGGTGTAATCAACAAAATAAAGCACATTATGAAATCAGTTTGTCTGTATTTGTTTAGGATAAATAACAAAATCCCATATTTCTAACTATCTTTTCCCGTTTTACCTCAGTATTTCTCCTTTAAAGGAGAGAATATGAATTGAAAAAGAATAGGACTCAAGACTGGGAAATACTACAAAATTTTAGAAGTAATGTAGCTCACTGTTTAAGGGGATATGTTCTTATTCTGTGAACACAAGCTGTGTAACTCTAGGAAGTTAGTTTTACAAATTTCTTCCATAGTTTAGTTATTTTCCAATTGATCTAATAACGGTACTTACCACCTAGAGCTCTTACAAATATCAGCGTATAAAACAATATCTGCAATGTAACAGTTGTTCATAAAATGTTCTATTATTTGTTACTTTCAGTGAAAATAATTTTCTTGCTAGAAATATAAGTGATATTACTCATTTCAATATATTTAAATGTAGTGTAGCTATTATTAATTCAAATGTTCTTTTGTAAAATAAAACATTAAAGCAGACTGATCATTGATTTTGTTTAAATATACTTTTTAAGAGAATAATCAAGAGGACAATGCTGGAGGTATAGATCTCATTTCATTAATCTTTATTAGTACATGCTTGGGGCACATAATGATCACATCGGTTGTGCAGATCAAAGTACATATCTTAATTCTTTTTATTCCCTTTCTTTTCTCTTCCTTCCTCCCCACTTGCATCCCAAAATGCTCTTCCAATTTATGAAGGATCCATCTCCTTATTTTCTGTTGTCTATTTTTCCTTTGCTTTTTAAATTATTCATACTTGGAGTTTGTCATGTAAGAGAAGCTATGAGAGATTTGGGCTTATATATCTGATTTATCTCCCTTGATATTATGGTCTCAAGGAGCATTCATTTTCTGACAAATGAGTCAAATGTACCCTTCTTTGTTTAATTCTTTCAAAGACTTACTCCATTGTATAAATACCTCATTTTCTTTATCTGCTCATTGAATGATGAATATATAGATTGCTTCCAAGACTTAGCTATTACACATTGTGCTACTATAAACATAGATATGGATGTAGCAAGTTAAACTGATGTCTTTTACTCTTTTTGGGAAAATACCTAGTATAAGAGAAAACCTGAGTTAAATGGAATTTCCAGTTTTAGTTTTTTGAGGAATCTCCACACTGATTTCCATAGTGGTTGGACTCATTTATATTGTCAGAAGCAATGTAAAAATTTATTAAAATTCAAGATAGGAAAACAGAAATAATCTGCAGGAAAATTAAAAAAAGAAAAACCCTTGAAGATTTAAGCATATGCAAGGATTTTCTGCACAGAACCTGAACTGCTCACTTAAGAAGTAAGTCAAGAATCAAAAAATAAGATTATGACAAATTTAAAGAACTTCTGTACAACAGACAAACAAACAACAGAGTGAAAAGATAAAAAAATGAGGAAAATTTTTTTTTCAGTTACTCCTCTGATAGAGGACTAATATCTAGAATATATAAAGAACTCAAAAAACTTGCCAGTAGAAGAATAAATGATAAATGAATAAATAAGAAAATCTTCATTATCTTTGGTCATCAGAGAAATGCAAATTAAGCATCAAGAGTCATCTCACTGCAGAAAGAATGGCTACCATGAAGAATCTAACAATACATTCTGACAAAGCCACAGGGAAAATACGCCCTGATTTCCTGAATCTTTCAAATTGAACAATTGGCATATAATATGCCAATTTCATACATGGTAGCTCTAGTATGGACTGCTTTTTAACGCTTATCTTCCTTTATGGTCATCATAGAGATGAAATCTCTTTCAATTACCACATTAAATGTACATTTTTTGCAATTATACCAAAGTTTTTTCATTAATGCTCACTGTTTAACACGCACTAGTAATAGAAATATACTAACATTTGTGCCCCATTATGCTCTTTGGAAAACAGATTTAAAAAAACAAAATAGATATGAGTTTAACAAAAAATTTACAAGGTTTGTCAGTGAGGTACACTCTTACCCATCTAAAAACACCAATGCAAATGAATCAGATAGAAAATGGAATTTGGAATAAGATTTCAAAATGTGAAAATCAAAATTGAAATGTCGACTACTCTGACTCAAAGCACATTGAGCTATGAACTGAGCCCTCACTTCATAAATGCTTAAGTACTCTGGCCATTTCAAGAGTGTTCTTAAAATCTGGTATGATATCTATCTAGTTCAGTACTATAAAAAGTATAAGAGTTACTCTCTGGGGTAAAAATACTTACATGCATGCTGCCTCAAGTTTTGAAGCATAAATGTTTCTAACAGTTTTTAACATGGAAGGAGAAAAAAGAAAATATCAGTTTGACACTAGTCATAAAAACTATTGAAGGAAGAGTATCTTGTACTAATAGATTGCGTTTCCCACATGGAAGATGATATTTACTAAAGCTGGAGATGAAAAGTACTGTAGTTTTTTTTAATTAAATATACTAAGTATTCCAAGTTTTGTTCTATGAATTTTTTTAGTATGTTCACCTTCACAAAGACTAGAAAATGAGTCACTAAGACACACACACACACACACACACACTAAAATAAAATATTCCTAAAGTTCCAAAGGCTACTTTGAGCCAATTTTAGTGATAAAAATTTATAAAAATCAAATCCGTATATGCCTTCACAACCAATGACAATTCTTAATGGCACATGAGTCTGAAAATTACATAGTTTTCCCCTGATACAACAAAAACTGTCCATTAATCAAAATGGCACTTTGTGTTATAAGAGCTAGATGAAGATGCTTGGATTCTATTTCTACAGGGTAACTATTTCAAATACTATTTTGATAAATTTGGGGCCAGCTTAATTATTCTGAGCTTTATTCTATCTTCTGGCAGGACGTTCAGTGTCGTAGTAAGTACATTAAGATTACTGCCTTCTTCCCTTGGAGAAAGTAAGTCACTATAATATCTCTGATATCATAAAACTTCACCACCAACATTGAAATTTTTGTTTTCTTATCAATTTTACAGATGGAATACCCTTTCTAAAGTTATATTCTTTAATTTTATATTTTGAAAACCCAGTTTTCTGTCTCTCTCCAGTGATATTACCTTAAATTCTTCCATACAAAGAAGAGAGAAAGATTATTAGATTCTCAAACCCAGGCAGTATTGTAAAATAATTGGAACCAGTCAAGTGAGAGATCACATACACACACCACCAGTAACACTGTTAAAGCAAAAAGTCTCCAGCCAAACTTAAAGAATTCCCCAAATTTGCTAATCATTAATTTTTAGGCCAAGTTTCCACCCACCTATCCCCACCATTATACCGGGCTGAAGAGTCTAAAAGAAGATAAACCCAAAAGAGCACTTTAAATGCTTTAATTTTTTTTAAATGTGATACTGTTCTTTTTAAGGGTTCTTTCATATGTGATCAGTCAGAGATACTGACTTTTGTGAGTTAACACAAAAGTGAAATACACTTTTAAGTACTGTCTCTCTTTGGAGATTTAATGTGCTTTGTAATATCTCTGAGATCAGTCAGGGAGAGACAAGAAGAAAGAAATTTGATTTCGAGTGTGGACCAAAGCTCGGTGACTTGAGAGGCACCTAAACATAATGAAAAGGAAGAAGTTTCAAAGAGAAAGTTGGCAGCTATGACCAGAATCCACAGGGCCAGCAGGACTGACATCAACCGGAGGCAGATAGAGAGGGAGACCCTATGATCTCTCTTGATACCATTGACACTTCAAGACCCAGTTTCATTGGGGAACAGTCCAGTAAAAGAACATCTCCAAAGGACACAGCATGGTTGCAGTACTGAGAAAGACATGAAAATGCCAGCACCAAGGCCTAATGCTGTCCTTTTCTCCTCCAAAGATCACATACATCTGGGGGAAGCAAAAGTCAACATCTGAAATGTGCCTTTTTTTAAGCTTGACTTGAATGAGATAAAGTTGGCCGTATAATAGCAAGATGCTTACCTTTGTGACCTAGGTTCAGTCTAATCTAAGAACAAGTCATTAGCTGATTCCTGGTAGTCATAACTTACCTCCTGGTGAATCGCTTCTATCCTAGCTTTCCCTTTTGAAAAATGGTAAATTAAAATACCGCCAGTTAAATATGTGTGGGATATTGAAAATTAGCCCAGAATACCTCCGTCTCTCAGTTTTTTTCCAAGTTTTCAAAGATCTGTGAATCTTTAAGGGTTCCAAAGGTTGCAACTGATACTCAAATTCCTACGTACAGAGTGAAAATTGTAAACTGGTATGAACAGTATTTAAACAAAAACATAACAATCATGACCAGTGAGTTAAAGAAATCACACAGATATTTTAAACTACAGTGTGAATATTGACAAAAGGGATGAATGCCCGAGTTCCATAGACAATGGTTGAGAACTTCATTTCAGGTGTTCAGTCAAGAAAAATAGTTTATATTAACACATGTGAGATTTGAAAATTATAGATCTGATACATTCATCATGATATTGAATCTAAAAGGGCATCTCGACTAAGTTATATGAGGTAAATATAATTGAATTGTAGCTACAGAAAGTTTTACAGATTTGCTTTCATAGGAATTATGTTCAGAGTGAGGAATTGACGATTGTCAAAATAAATAAAGAAAAAACTAAAGTTAACACATTATTTTAATTCTGTTGATTTTTAACTTCATTACAGAAATCATGGACATAGTATATTTTTCAAGGACATCAAAAATCTGATCAATTTCACAAAAAGAAATCATTTAATTTAGTGATAAAACAATCTAAAATCTTTTTTCATAGACTATTAATGAAAGTCTTATCTTTTAGGATACTAGGCTAGCATTTTGTGGATAGTTTTAAAGATCTTTTATTTGGTAAAAGACTTTTATTTGATAACTTTAAAAACCTAAACATTTTTGTACTGTAATGGAAATATTGCTCTATTGGCTATGTTATGTATATATTTTGTGAAATCAATATAGAAGAATTTTTAAGAAATCCATATTCTTTGGTACAACAAAACTTTGTTTCTTTTAATAATGAGATGAGGTAAGAAAATAATATGTGATTTTTGTTCTAGAAATAAGCTGAAATTTTGAGATTTTATTCTTATGTGAAAACCTAAGAATAATATGTGAACATACTAAAAAGTATAAAAAAGTACTTCAGTTGGAAAGATATTTATTAGGGTATGGTCTTAAGTGATCTACAAATAAATGTTAAGTATTCATTATATAATCAATTGTACTGACCTGAAATTTTGAAGTGGTCTCTTCTGTATTACAAATATTAAATTGTCTTTATCAACTAGTATCCCAACTCTATTTTCTGAGGCATTTCTTTTTCCTACTCAAACATAAGTGAGTAGTTCTCGTCACTTTTAATAACAAGATTAAATATAAACTGGCTATATTTTCAAAAGAGAGTATTATCATACTGTCCAGTACAGCTCTAGCATATTCAGAAACCACAGACCACAAAGCCGAATTTATACTGCCATCGGCCACCAGAAGTCCTATGGAAAATACATTATTTGTTAGTGTAGGTATGTCTTTTCTATTTCCTCTACTAGCCTTCAAAAGTTGCTTCCAATCTTAATATTCTGTGAGTTTCCCACCAGTTACACCTGTGTTTCCTTTCTCTAAATTCTATTAAAATTATCAGAATACAAAAGTAAATACATATTACTAGTAAGACACATCCTATGGCAAACATTGGAGGTAATAAATGTCTCTTATTATAAAGGAATAATTATTTCAGAATTATCTATATGAATTCAATCATTTCAACTCACTAATATTTACTCAGAGGTGACTGGACACCCAATTTAGAGTCCAGTAATGAATAAAACAGGTACATGTTCAGTAATTACATGGTACTCAATCTAGTGCAAGGAGACAGATGAGAAGTATAGAAAAAAAGACAACATTTTAAATGTTATTAAATGTTTTGGACAAAATGAAGGGAGGATACAAAAATAGCAAGAAATTGAAGTATATCTGTCTTTTATTCTATGATTTAGACAATATTAAAAGTATAATATTTCTCTAGTTGTATTTTCTCACATGACCTATTTCTAGGTTCAGGAGTAAATTTTGTTTTCCCTAGAATACATAGGGGAAGGAAATAACAAGGAAACTTCATCCAGAAAACTAGTTAATGATCTATTAGTCTTATAAGCTCTCTAATGACATAAATAATCTGTGATGCTAAGACTGAGGTTTCAACTCATATATATTAAGTAGAATTATATTAAGTGCTTGATTTCATATTTTATTCCCCTTTATTTAAAATTTTCCAAATCATGTTGGTGACTACCATTATATAAGTAACTGTGATTTGTACTTGCAAAACATTATGTGATCAAACAAATTAACATTCTAGGACTTGAATGTCTTCTGTTGCTGCACTGCTGAACACACCATTACAGGGACATGGAATTAAGGCAGTGGCTTGGATCCTTGTCCTTGTTTAGGTTTCACTTACTAAAACTATTGAAAAGCTATGGTTTTCCTAGTTTTGAAAATGCCCAGCCAGAGTTTCAATGCTGAATTTCAGTTACTTTAAAATCATTACTTTTATTTCACACTACTACCTGTAAAATGAATCCATTTTTCAAAGTAAGCATCATTTTCAAAATGGTATTATCTTCTTTTATTTCCAAAAAGAATAGTTTTGGGCCCTTAAGATACAGAAGGGTGATAAAAATATTCTCAGAATTTAATCATTTCATATTGCCTGCAACAAGACCTACCAAAAAAAAATGCTTAGTAAACGGAATTTACTGTTCATCAACTTCTTTTAAACAGCCTTTCTAGTTAAATTAAAAGTATACTTTTCTGACTTTTTAATTACTGTTTTCAAAATATACCACTAAATGTTTATGACATAAATTAGAACTCTCTTAACCTCTCAAGCAGTTCTTAAAAATGATTCAGTGAGAACTATTGGGACAAAGAAGCAAAAAAATGACAAGAACAGCTGCTCTGTAAACAAAGAAGGTCCAGCTACTCAAGTACTTAAAGTGAAATGGTTAACTTAAAGTGGAAATGTTGCAAAAATCTTTGTCTGGTATCCAACAGTTTTGTATCCAACATTTACTTCTATACTTCATACATGATGCTTACCATGAAACTCGTTTGAAATTTTTACAGCAACTGTACGTAGTGTGGGGTTCCATAAATGCATTCAAAGGATACCATGTGTACCATCTCAATGATACTTCCTATAATCCTTAAATCCATTTAAAACATTTCATGAGCATAATTTATCCCCGAGTCTTCAGCTTCCACAGAAGACATTTGAGCAGGACTTGAGGCTTCATTTCAAACTAACTACAAGTTAAAGTTTTCTAACTCATAGAAACCTCTTTGTACCTTGCAGAAGAGAAATAGATAATGATTTATTTATCAAACAATAGTTCTAAAAAATAGGAGGTGTAAGTCGATTGATATCTTTAAAAAAGTCAGATTTTGTTCTGAAAGGACAGGTGGGCCTGCATTTCTGTCTTTCTATATTTAATCTCCCAAAGGCCCAAAAGTGAACCTTACATGTTTATATAAAAGAGAAGATGAACTAAGGCACCTATGTCAGACACTGCGACATCTGACTACACAGCATGCAAACATTTTTTAACTATTTAGTTCTGCTTTTGAGAATATTTACATTGACTAAAATGAGCCATAGATTATGACAGAATTTGTGTCACTCTTCAGAGATGTATTATCCACTCTCTGAGGCCAAGAAATGAGTACTTTCTTTGTTTCTTTCTTACTTTTTTTTTTTTTTTTGGTACCGGGGCTCAAACTCATGACCTTGAGCACTTAAGCCACCGAGCTAAATCCCCAGCCCAGAAATGAGTATTTTCTATAATTATTAAATAAATTGAGTTATTGGGCTGTGGTTTACAAGTCTTTTTTTTTTTCCTTTCAGAAGGAAAACTGCATAATCTGTAAGTCCCAGTCAAGTGAGTTTGGTGGGTTAACTTGATTTATTCTTTTTAAACACACAATTATCTCATGCTCATTTAGTATAAGTTACAAGATAAATATTCAAGAATAAATTCTTTCTGATTTTCTTGTCCTAAAAAATCCACGTAAGGGTTTTCATCTGACTTAAAGTTGTCTTTGAATGAAAACCTACTTTCTGTTTAATTCTAAAATAAATTTATAGCAAGATTTAAAAAAATCAAACCACCCCCCTGAAATATAAAACATCTAATGTACAAATTATAACGTTGTGAAAATATGAAATCAATTAGATACAGATTTATCTTTGATGCCAAATTTTCTTTGGGGTGAAAACCATATATAAAGATTATATTGATAGTGTTATATAATTCTACCCACTGTATTTCCATATTTGATCACATAGTAAAAAATTATTGTCCTAAGCAAAATGTTAACATCATTTCATGAAGTGAAGAAATGATTCCCTTTGTCTTTCATAAAATCATTCATTCATTTATCAATTTACTTGATACTAACAATATGTCCTTTGTCCCTAGTAATGGGATGCAATTATTAGGAAGACAATTATTGCCATAAAGGAAGCTGTACTTTAATTGCAAAAAGAAAATAAACATTTCCTAATTTGAACTGAAGTGTTTGTTCTAATCCATTTTTTCTTATGATTTTTAATCTTGAGTCTTTATTTTGATTCAAATTGGTATTTGTTTGCTCTGTCTAGTGAGTAACAAGCTGAAAAAGCATTCAGATACCCTCATTGTCTCTGCTACGTTTTCAATTTTTCACTCAAGTCTGGTCGTGAAGAATGTTGAGTAGATAGACTTTGCTTCCCCAAATTTTTTATAGTCAAATCATCAGGTTTTAAGATATTGCTTAATCACTCAGTCTACTCAGAAATTTTAAGAAAGGATTCTCAAAAGGATCTGGGGAACCTTTCAGAAATCAGGCACGAGGGGAATTTTATAATGTAAATGTTTTATGTTTAAGGTTGATGATACATTATCATTAGTGGTAAATTTATGGAAAATCTAAAGGGTTCTGTGGAAACGCAGACAATGCATGCAGAACTCACATAGAAATTATTCAGTGAATTACACTCTTCTATATATAAAATAGTTCTTGGCTTGTGCTAGTTTATTTTCCTGGGGGAACATATGTGGTTATATATATGTTTGTTTGTGTGAATGTACATGCATATAAAGAATAGAAGAGTTAAACTTCTGGGACTCCTGTAGAATTTAACATTTTTCAATAGCTTTTGCTAGTCTGTAATACAAAGTATCAGCCCTTTTTGTATACACTGCTACCAAGTGTTGGCAGCAGTAATGTGTCTGATAGTATTACAAGGTCATTCCCAGAAATACCATCCCAGAGAAGCAATAGCCTTGGGCGTACCGTTTGATCATGGTAGATAACAAGATTACAAAGCTAAGAGTGTAGCAAGGCAAAATGGGGTGTTAAGTGTGATTCCATTTCCAGAAACATCCTAGTGGTTTTATATTAAAGCTATACAATTTTAAAAATTAGATTTGCTAGATTTTTTCAAAAGTTTACTCTTAACAGAATGCATTTTTGTTAATTTTGGTGAGAAATTTTCATATAATGTCACCAAATGTATCATTCTACTATGCACAATAGTATCCTTAATATATTAAGAACTCATGTATTCATTTTGAGAAAACACCACCTAGATTTGCTTTGCACCTATGCTGTTATATAGCTTTTATTTTTGAGTGTTTTGTTTTAACCATATCATAAGCAGAGAGTACTTTTTAGTAACTCTTGTATTTTTTTCATGCCTGAAATCAGTGCTTCCCTAGCCATTCTTCCACTATTTCACACAGTAGTATAATTACTTTCCTATAGTAGCATAAGCCAGGTATTTATTTTCACATCTAAGATGTTCATGATAGTTACTTCTTAGCCCCTAAATGTGAACAGCAATAATGCAAATTAAAGTTTTCCTTTGATGTCACAGCTTCTACATTTTTAACTATTATTTTTTATCATTATGCTAAAATTTCTATCTCTAGGTGCTTATTAGCATCATGGTCTCAATATACATCTTCTTACATCTACTTGTATATTTTGAGAGGGATCCATTGATAGGTATTTATGTTATCTCTCTGCCAGGTATTTATCACATTATCATATTATAGGTCAATGTGTTACTTTGCTGAGGAAAGCATACTTTTATAGAATAGCCTAAAATCTTTCAGGAAGAGTTGATTTGGGGGCAATTTTATGGGAGGAAATAGTTCTCCTATTGCTGCATCAACTATTTATCTAGCTTGTATTGTACACATAGTACTACAAATTGATAGAACCATGGTGTATTCCACATGGTCTAACCAAAGAGTCCTTTGGCAACATAGCATACATTGTATTTTGCAAATTACCCTGTTTTGTTCAAATGAAATTGGTTTAATTTTGCATACGTAATCTGATAATACTATAGGCTGCAACTTTAACTTCAAAAATGATATCACACTTGTCAATCACTCGTATTCATGTCTATGGCTTACCTGACTGGATAAGAATGCTTGATTTGGGTTAATTGGGAGGATATTTTTATGATATTGCTAAACATGTGTCATGGCTTATGTCAGTGGCCCCCAAACTTCATGCAGTTATGCATTTGTCATTGGTTCGTTGCCTAGCACTTGGATTGGGGGTGTGAGTGCTACACCCGTCAAGGGGTGGAGCCAGGATATGATGTATTGGTGGGAGGAAGGTGTGTCTCTCTCTTGCCAGTTCGCGTCTTGCTGTTTGCAGCCAGCCATGAATGGTGGCCCGTCATGCTACCCTGCCACTTGGAGCCAACTGAGTATGGACTGAAACTTCCAAGAACTGTAAGAAATAAACCTTTCCTTCCTTCATTTTGGGTGTCGGGTATTTTTTCCCAGTAACAAGTAAAAAGTAACTAAGACAACATGGAACTTTGCTTCTGGAATATTAGTAGATAGTAAGTTTGCCTGCTATTGTTTGCTTTCTGTTTGCACTTACCTTAGTGATAGACCTTTTAAAGGAGTGGTATTAATAACAGAAACCTGGTATTTGTGTCCAATGGCTTAGTCTATGTTATGCTGCTAAAGAGAATATTTGGGAATGGTTAAATCATGAAGAACAGAGATTTGCTGATTACCATATGGGAGGGTAGAAAGTCCAAGGTCAAGTCACCATGTGCAATTAGGATCCACTTTGCACGGTGTATATGCAAAGAAAGGGCCACAGACAGAAGAGGTGGAATTCACAGCTTTCAACCCTCTTATAGTTGACTTCCATACATGCATGAATGCACAGTTCTCATGAGATAGGTTACAGCAAGGCTTTCACTAACTTTTACAGATAGAGAATGTGATTTGTTCTTCTTTTTTTGATGCATACTTAAGCTACTGTCTCCTACAATGCATAACCTATTGTGAAATGGCACATAATCATAGTGATAACTTGCTAATTTCTATGCATATCTCTTCTATAAAGTTGGGTGGCTCCTAAGGAATTCTTACAGGCACCTTATATTATCCTAACCTAAATGTTAGATTCTATTGTTCTGTTTCCTAAGAAATCGATTAGAAAGAGGAAGGTAGAGGAGAGAGAAGCATGTAGGAATGGGGTTGGGGAAATCAAAGAACAAAGACAATGAATGTCAACTATTCATATTTAATACAGCTTGCAAAAACATTAAATAATGTCAGTGCAACCCTGGTCTAGTAGAGATAATGCAGTAGACAGTAAAGACGGCTCAGTGGGGTGTCTGCTAAGACACAAAGACTCTATGATTTTATAAATCATAGGGTCCAGAAGGCTTCCTGTGGCCCATGAAAGAGTCAGTAATTCTGCAGTGTCTCCTGCACCCAGAGATTAAATGGCTGAGATAGAAGGTAGATCTTAAGTGACACTAAATAGCTCAAAGGAGGATACTAAACAGGTGTGTCCTTATTCCAAAAGCAGTTCGGTAAATAGACACACCTACAAACACCAGTTTGTGTGAAGGAGACAGCAGTAGGCAACACACCCACACACACTCTGTGCTTTCACAGCGCAAAACTCACAGAAATATACAGAGACACAGGGACCATAGACCATAACCCCAAATAGCTGATCTTATCTCTGAAATAAGGGCTTGAAGTAGAACTGTAATTTAATTATAGAAAATTAAACACTATGTTTCTTGCACAATAGTGATTAAGGATTTAGATCCATTCCTGCTACAACACTGTCATTCTTCACTAAATGATAACTTCTGCTGGTTGGCTAGATACAGGATGTGATTACCAAGAGGAAAAGTCTCAAAAGATGTATCCAAATGGAATGCTTACAACTTGGTATAGAAAGACTGCCATTTAATTATGCATTGGGGTTTATTTATGGAATTCCACATAAACATAAGGAGTAGCAGTTTAATCAGACATTGTAACTTCAATCATGGTTTGTTCATAAAACTTGGATTATAGAAGAATTCATGTTATCTTTATGAATTGGAATTTCTAACCATAATTTTGCATCAACATTGCTGGTGCCAAACTGATAGGATATATTATGTGACTCAGTTCTACAAAACAGTCAACTCTTTTCTGGTGTAAAAAGCTAAATTCTTTCTTTGATCTTCTTCACAACTATAGATATCATTTTCCAAGTAAAAGCTAAGAACAGATCTTTGTTCATGTCAGATAACAGTCTGGATTTTAGGTAAAGAATGTATTTTTTAATAAAAAAGTATAACATTGCCACATTGAAAATACTGAGCTGTAATTTGCCTCTCGTGA
The DNA here is from genome assembly GCA_004027455.1 of Hydrochoerus hydrochaeris. NCBI lineage: Eukaryota > Metazoa > Chordata > Mammalia > Rodentia > Hydrochaeridae > Hydrochoerus > Hydrochoerus hydrochaeris. The sequence continues at coordinate 91,224 of PVLA01005796.1, read as the reverse complement.
AAAACGTATTTATGAGTATGTGTGTTTGTCTGGTAACCTTGATGATCAGCTGTTTGTAATGTTTTAAAATAAACTATAGACAAGATTTTGAGGACACATGAAAACACATGCACACATGTGTGGATAAAAGAGATTTACGTGGTATAAGTTGAATTTTGTAAAAAAAAATGCATTTTTTAAAAGTGTAGTCTAGTTCACTTGATTGTCCACACTAGGAGGGTTGTTATTAGAGAACAAATACTTTAATTGTGTAATATCAGACAAGGTTTAAAATGCAAATGAGTTCTATGGAACACATTTAAATGGATTATACCAGATTTTTATGAAGAGCCACTTTTCATACTAATCAAATCAATGTCCGGTATACTCTGAAAGCATTGGATGGCCAAGAAAGTTGTGAGGGAAGAAAATGAGAAGCAGGGGGTGTGGCGATTCTCCAAAAGAATTGCCTTAGGAAAGTGCAGTGATTAATTCCATTAGTCAGCTATGGTGGCATTAGAGTGTCTCTGACCATTTTCTGTTGCTATAGCATAATACCTAAGGCTTAGTATTTATGAAGCAAATAAATTTATTTAGATCAATATTCTTGAGGCTGTAGCTCCAAGATAGGGCAGCCATGTTGGATGAAAGTCTATTGTTGCATCAATGAATGACTGAAAAATGTAGAAGGGCAAGTCATGCACATAAAAGAAAGAAAGAAAATATTAAGGGCAACCTTCCTTTGTAGCATGTTACACTTGTGGTAACCTAATCCAGCTCTGCAAAAACTGCATGAATCCCTTTTAATGAACTGACCACCTCCCCAAAGTCCCACCATAACTTAATGCCACACAGTGTAGACCAAATTTTGACAAAGTTGCAGATGGGAGAAAACAGACTTGAATGAAAGCACAGAGATCCTAGAACAGAGCTTGACACTTCAAATTGACAATCGTACTTCTTTTTTTTTTTTTTTAGTTATTGATTGAGCTCTACTATCTCAGGATATGTCAACATAGAGCAATGAACAAAATCAACATATATATATGTGTGTGTGTGTATATTTGTTGTGTATACTTAATTCTTAAATGTATATGTATATATATATATACTTGTGTATACTTAATTCATATATATATGAATTATATATACAGTATATATATATATATGTGTGTGTATACTGTTAAGAGTGTTTTAAGTAAAGCAAGGAAAGAAGGCTGAAAAAGATCTCAAATATTCCCAGGTTTTTATTTTAAATCAGGCACTGGTGAAGATATAGAAAAATGAGTAAAAGTCTGAAATATATGAGGGAGAAGCCAGTTAACCAACAATAGGGAAGGATCTACCAAAATACTGAAAATTCTGTTGTGGAAAGCAGTTTGTCTCCAGCAGTACATGTTTGCCTTTCTATTATGTGTGGTTCTGTTGAATGTGGAACTTCAAATTCTTTTCTTACAAGTATATAAATCTATATGCATATGTATATCCTTTCTAAGAAATGCATATTTGTATTTTTTAATAAATTTTACTTATCAAAAAATTTTCATGACATTTACACTTCAATTTATCTCATCTATTAGACAGGAATTATGTATAATGTATTATGCTAGAAAAATCTTTCTCTTTGTAATATTATTCAAAAGTGAACTATAAAACTTATGAGGATTTTTAACAGAGGTAATTTAAAGACAAAAGTGAGAACACCTATTGTTTTATGTCATTAAGTTCTTTTTAAAAATAAACTCCCTAACTTAACAGTGAAAGACCCATGAATTTTATAATTAGGAACTTTTTTTAAAAAAAAACTTATCTTTATTTTCATGTTTTCAAATGAGAATTATAAGAATTCCACAATATCTTCTTAGCTTTACAAAAAGGATAATCTATGTTTATGAAATTCAAAGGACATTTTTAACCCCAGCAGACAGATTTGCCTGGATTTGCAACCCCACTTTTCTTCTTGAAGACCGTCTGTCACACCTTCCCTTGCACTCTACAGAAAGGCTACGTGTCATAGTAAAGGATATTTTTGCATAAAAACATGCAGCTTGAGGAAAAAAAAAATTCCTTTCTGTAACAAATCAATGTATTCCATACATTACTCAGTAGCTGTGGTTTAACCACGATTTGGGAGGTTTCATGAAAGAAGGAAACGAAGGCAAGAGGAGCAGAAAGGAAAATTAAAAAAAATATGATACCGCCTAGCTACAAGCTAGATAGGGAAATTAATATTCAAAAGGTTAAGGTGTCTGTGAAATGTATGTAATGAGTAACACTCATAGTTTGTTACTATAGGTTCATTGCCTCTAATGTTGAGGACGGCACATGGATAATTTACGATTCCCATTGTCCCCTCTGCAGGGATTAATTCTGAATTATTTATGTACCTATATATGCACAGAACTGAAACATTTTAGTTAAAGTCAGCCACTCACTCATAGTCTTGAAATTATTCAGCCCTTGTTGCTAAAAATGATGTTAGCCTCTTGTGATTTAAGTCATAACATTTTATTTTCAGTCCCACTGAGAGAGAAGCCATACAGGAGGGGGGAAAACATTTTTTTTCCTGGATAAATCTCAGAATGCTTTTTTTAAAGATGTAAATAGATAATGGTAATTTTGCTGAGCCAAATTATTCTTGTAGGGAGCATGTAAATAACCCTTTATTTTATTCATGATTTGTGATTCTGTGTTGGTACACACTGAGACTTGTTTTCATATGGGTAACTTGACATGCAAGGCCTCTGCATTGCACTAACAGGAACTCCACCTACATTCTAATTAACCAGAAAGGAACACTTCAGTGTTTGAAGATCATTCTCATCCATTCAGATTTCACATCAAGTCATTTCACGTTGTCAAATGAATGCAGAAAAAGTACTCGTTCTGCCTTAAACTCCACTGGTTACTCACCACTATTAACGCTCCTCTGACTAACAGAACTGATGAAAAAAATGCAAGTGTTTCACATTTCCCTTAAAAATAGACCAGATTTTGGATTGATAGTGTGTTTGATAGGTGTAAATTAGAGTGTCGCATATATCTAATGACATTTCTTTGAGTGGAAAAAAAGTCTGAACATCTCAGGCAAAATCTTCTTTAAAAAATTAGAATGGAGGAAAAAAAGTAAATCTCCAAACAACTGACCCTGGGCTTTGGAATTCCAATTACTCAGTCTGTACTGATACTAGGGTTTACATTTTCCTACTAATTAGGGTGCATTTTACATAGATTCAATATCTCACGGGGGATTGAGTATGAAAATAGATAAATTAGAACATACAAATAGCAAAATTATAAATATATATGGTATCTATGTATGCACACATACAGGATCTCGCTTTCTCTCTTAGCCCCACCACATGCACTTCAACAATTGCTAATAAATTAGGAGGAGGGGCATATTGATGTACTGCTTGACTATAACACAAAGAAGTGTAGTTAGCAAAAAGCTGCAGTGGGTAATGAACAGTATTTTAACTCGGCAGTTTAACCTCTGTGTCTGTCAGCTGTGACCTTTTACCAACCCCAATGAGAGTCTGATTTCTCACTTTTGCTACTCGCTGCTGGATGAGTGAATGTAGAATTTGACAGCAAGAGGTTTTACATGAAAAGGAAAGGTACTTAAAAAGCATGTTTTGTGATGATAGGCTACATTTATTCTCTGTTCATTACGCTGGGTGCAGCGGCAGCGTTGGTGGATTGATTGAGTGTGAGCGGGTTGTCTGCTCTGGAAGTGAGGAGGCGTTATTGACCTGCATGGGAGCAGAAGTGACCTCTAGATGACCCCCCTTTCACCTGAAATTGACCTTGAAAACAACCTAGGGTTCACTCCCACTTAAATAGGGGGGAAATTCTTCTAACAGCATGTGAATTATTAGAATTGATATATTGAGCATTTCCTTTCCTCCCTAATCCCAGTCTTTTCTTCCTCCCCTTTTTTTTACTTTTATTGAGGTACATGCTTGTGGGGGTTAAAGGCGAGTTCTGCCTTTTAAATATCCGAAGTGGGCAGCTGCTCTGTTTGGTGTTTGCACAGATTTATAGAGGGGCTAACCAGACTTTGGACTGCTGGATGTAAAATTTTACCATTCGTCATTATTGACTTGAGCCCACACTCTATGGCAGAGCCCAAACCTTACCATGACAATTGCTATTGCAGTTGTTATGGGCCATAATGGACTATAGGGATGATTTAAAGGAGCACAGTAGCTATCTGTAATTACACATGAATAATCCATGAATTCTACCCCACAACGCTTATGATCAGACCCTACCAACTAAGGCTTGAGGCATTTATTTTTGTTCTCTCAGTGGCACCTGTGCCAAAAATTGCCAATTTATTAAAATTTAGGCACAACAAGCTCACTTCTCTCACATTCAGTGTTGTTGTAATCCTTGGTTTAAGGTAAATCACACACTTGAGAATGATAGAATATTGCTTTTTACACATAATTTGATCAGTAATTGAACTTAGTCCTTATTAGAAAAGGATGCTTGTTATTATTTCATCCATTCACATCAAGAAAATGTATTAGGAATTTCATAATTGCTGTAAGAAACAGAAGCAGAATGGTTATCATTATCATTATTGCTTTTTAAGCCATCAATTTGCTTTCATCTCATATTTGGTCAAGAAGTTAAGAGAAAATAAACCAGCATCATAGATTAAATCCTATGATATGATGGAAATTTGGTAGTTGTTATAGAAGGGTTACTGACTATTGAAACTGATACATCAACCCAGTAGTTCATATTATGAACCTCAACAGTAAATTATTTTCTAATTTTATGTCAAATGCAAAGATAGAAAAACTGTTTACTTACTGAACTTATGCACTTATGCTGTCCCTAAAGTTCAAAGTGCTGGCACAAACACCTAACGAAAGATCACATTTGTTAGTGGCTCCTCAAGAAATCCTCATAGTCAGATTATTTCTTGGAGTGGAAACCATTTTGTAGCTGTAATAAATGTTCAGGGCAATTTAGGAATGACTAGGTTTTTTCTTGGCTATTTCCACAACACACTAGTATTTATAAATCCCAGACTGGAAAACCTATGGAAAAGTTCTGTAAACTTGTTTCTTCTTCTCCTTAGAATCTGTATACCTTTAATGGACTTTGAAATTTTAAATTCCCAACAATTTATAAAGCAATTAAAAAATAATTTCAATTAATCTCCACATATTCTAGAGAAGTGTCTCTTCTGCTTGGTTTATGACAATATTTCAGTAGTTCAACCTGTTGGAGACACACTAGAGTTGATTTACTCAGAAGTGTTTTTCATAGTATTCAAATATTTACATGCAAGAATACAGGCTTCTTAGAAATCTGGTAAAATATCTGTAAATCTGGATCAAAAAATTTGACAGGATATTTATTGCATTGACTTGACCTATTTTCCATCTAAAGCCCTCCTCAGTAATTCTTGTTTCATTTTCTGTTAATCCTATGCATGAAAGGCAGTAACTAGGATATTTGTACACAATAATGCTCAGCCATCCACTCAGGGGTTCTGCCAGTCTGACCTCATCCCCAGCTTGCCCCGTAAGAGAAGTGCTTACACCTGGGACTCTTTCTAAGCTCCTTGGAGCCTCGCTTCCCAGTGCATGTTATCTACTGCATCTTACTTTCCTCCTCTCCATTACACTGATGAACCCTGCAAGGGACCTCACCAGGTTACAGGACTTGCAAATTGCAATTATTCTAATTTAGGATCTTACCATGGTTTCTCAGTTCTTGGGAACATTTTCCTCCCTTCAAGTTTTTCTAATACTGAATTGTGTTTTGGATACTCTGCTAAGCGGGCTTCACTTCCATAAATAATATAAATTTACATAAAGAAAACACATTTTTCCAATCATGTACATTTTTCAAAAAAAAAATTATTGCCTTTGATTGCCCATAACAATCTGTACCTCGCATAAACACAAAGCCAGGACGTGTTGTCTTCAGTATCATATTCTTTATAGAAAACCACAAAAATAAGGGCTTGTAATTGGTATGACATTAGAAGCCCATGTACTTATCTAGTCTGCTTCTCTGTCATCTTTGTTCCTACCTCTCTATAAAGGATGAGGCAGTTTTGCCCAAAGGAAGAAATAAAAGGGAATCCTCGTTAAAAGGTACATTAACGAAAAAAAGAACAGCTTTATTGGGACATGTGCAGAAAGGGATGTTTGAGTAGTAAATGATAATTTACTTTTGAGGTATATTAAAAAGGTTTAATCTTACTGATCATGAGTTAAATTGGATGTTTTAATCAGTTAGTGAGTGCCAAAAATAATTATGCCAGAGCGCTTAGTCTGCAGAACGTGTACACAAAGCATATAAATCCTTTGCTTCCCCAGGGATTTCTCAGAATAACACACAACTAAAAGACAAAAGCGATATCAAACTCATATAAATTAACATTGCAAATGATCTGAAAAGTATAATAAATACCATGATCCCATCACTTTAAATATGTAGCACAGGGAAGGGTGTCCAACATAAACATGTGCATTAATCTCCTATATCCTTCCTAACTTTTTCAGCAAACTTTTCTTCCATTTACTTTCTGAGGTTCAACCCCAGGTCATTCTTTTCACTGCAAAAGCTGGGCTGGGTGACCAAGCATAGAAATCTGTGTTCCTTTTAGGAATGAATGTGAAAAATAGGATTATTTTCCTAATGAGCTTTTACTGAGCAAGGAAAATAAAGGAATTGGATGCAAGGACTTTGAGAATCCTTTGAAGTTCTTATAATTCTGTGATTTAAGATTAATATTTACTAAAATTCTAGGTTAGTGTTGCAAGCTAAAACTTAGGATCTAGATGGGTTAAAGTTTTGAAACTATCAACATTAAAACCTCTCACAAATGTTTTCTTGAAGAATACTATTCATTATTGAGAGTATGTTCTTTTAAAAAAGCATATTTTATTATAATAAGTTCTAAAACTATATCTTGCTGTTGTGTGACTAATATCTGAAATTTTGATGACATTGGAACAAAAGAGGAAAAATAATAGATTATAAAGATGAATTTAAAACATGTGAGTAGATAAAATTATTTTAGCTGTTGCATAATGAGTCTGGAACTGAATTATTTCTAAAATACTAAAAGCTAAAAAGGCTAAGCTAGACCATATGCCTTATCTCATTTGTGTGACAAATATAAATAATATGTATAATTTTATGAATTGAACTTGCCATATCACTAATTTGGATTTCTTTTCACATGTCTTATGTGAACAAAATACATCTTCTTATTCTATAACATTATATTATTATTTTAAAACATTATATGCATCCTTTCTGTCATCAATAATTGACAACTAAGTGCTGACAGAATTTCCTAACGTTAATAATGAAATTTGATTGGCCACAGGTTACTTTTAGTCACCTACAGAAATTACTTTTCCAGGTGTGAAAAATGATGAAAGCTTAGGTGGACCCTCACACAGAACCAAACATGCCCTGCTCACACAGAGATTTAGAAACAAGTGGGTTTTTTTTTTTTTACATGGTAAAATTCACCCTGGAACATGTAGGTTCACATTTGATGTAAAAGCTTATCATTTTCTGGAGGCTGATGATTATTGAAAGCTAAAAGAAGAGTAGGCCAAGGTTAAATGAATCGTCAGTTATACATCTGATACTTTTCCCATCGTGTAACTTAATTGGTTTACACTGATTTCGTACTGGAGTATTTAGGGACAAAGTGGGGGCTTTTCCACAGATCTTAACAGCTGCTTGATTTGTTAATGAACAGGATTATCAGCGGCCAATTGCTCACAGCTGAAAAACTGCATGTTCTTGGTTAGTTCATTGCAGAGGGGATTTTTCAAATATGGTTTTTATGTCTGACACTGTTGCCTACTGGGTAATTTGGATAAATGTGTTTGTCCCTTTAGTAACTAGTTTCATTATATGCAAGTTAGAACTACCATATACAAATTTTTACACTCTTGTAACTGATTTAAGAATGCAATGGAATTACTTCTACATATGAAGGACCAAATGTATTCTTATTATCAAGGTCTTGTGAATAATTGACACTACTTCCTGGGTCAAATACTCCTTTGAGAAACTTATAGAAATAGAGATATCCACCTACAAGTGTGTAGTACACACATGTACATAACATTTTTTGCAAGTGATACATAGGTGCTCATGTATTTTCAGTTAAGATACCTTGCAATAGAAATGAATGTTCTTCAGTACCAACGAGAACGCAAAGTTGTTGCCAGAAGTCTTCTGATCATGGGATGGTAAAAGGCTAACCCAATGCTCTGTTAAACATTGCTCTCCAATAATGGACTGTAGCACATGGACATTTATTTTCTAAAATATTTTACACATTCATCTGAATTGTCTCTTCTAGCAAAAGGTTCACTGGAAGACTAAGTTGTACTTAATAAAGGCTGCATTATTTCACTGAATATAAAGTTTTTACTTCTAAATTTCCACCATAATTTTTTGGTGTGTTTTTTATTTTACTGGTACATTTTATGTATACATAATGATAACATTGATCACATAATGACATACTCTGCTTCTTAATTTTTCTCATTTTCTCCTCACCTTCAGTTACAATTCATTGGTTAATTAAATAATGTACATGATGGTTGTAGTATTAATGCTTCTAATATTAATTGTGAAAGTGGGATAGAAACAAAGTCTATGTTCTTCAGTGTGTAACTTGTTATTCTCTTTTATTGCAAAAGTGTCCTTAAATACTAGCTCCTATGGAAGAGATGCTTCCACTAACTGGACAAGACTATTTTTAAACTTTCTTTACTTTACTTACAAAACCGTTAATATGCTTCTATTGAGAAGATATACACCAAATAACCAATCACTGATATGAAAGGGTATAGCCCATATTCCACCAAAGTTGTGTTTTTGTTTGTTTGTTTATTTATTTATTTATTTATTTATTTTTTGGTACCAGGGATTGAACTCATGACCCAGTGCTTGCCAGGCAGACACTTGTGCCTCTGCACTAAAAAAAATAATGACCACACCTTCAGACAGCACATTTAATTTAAATAAAATTCAGTTTTTAATTTTCTGTTTATTCAGCACCATGTTTTATGTGTTTCCCAAAGCCCAGTGTACCTGGGGGTAGGTCTGCTACAGTGATTAGATTTTGGGCCATCACAGCTGCATTGGACTTGCAAGTTGAGGCTTGGTCAGAAGAGGTACCTCTCTGTGGGTGTGATCAGGAAAGTGACTCTGCCTCCCTGCCTCTCTTCTCTTTCTCTCTTCCTGTCCTGAATGATGTGAGCAGGTTTCCTGCACCTAACCCCTGCCACCATGCAACTGACCAAGCAAAGACTGAAACAACAAAAAGACCAAAATACACAATACAGTGTTTATACTGTGGGTCTCAGATATTTTGTCACAGGGACAAGGAACGTGACATTCTCCTTACATTTTGTCTCCACACCACCAATGCTGAATCTAGCAAGAAGAAAATGCTTTATCATTCCAATTGCTCTCTCTTATACTGAAGCTCATACTCTACATTGGATGCTCAAAGATGATGTGTGATCAGCATTAAGTCTTCCAGCTCAAGCACTACCTTTTTTTTTTTTTTTTTCCGGTACCAGGGATTAAACTCTCAACCTTGGAGTTGCCAAGCAGACACTTAATGCCTCTGAGCTACCCACCCCTGCCACACTTACATGTTCTTAGACAAATAATTCACAACTTCTTACTTGCCAGGCTTCAGCAATTTCTATATTTATACCTTCAGATGATCACTTTTTCTTTCTTTCATTGAAAAAGGAATAAGCAGCCAGAAGACAAAACTTTCAAGCTTTCAAGAATCTGCCCTCCTCATTGTGCATATATATATGTATTTCGGACTCTGCTTCCTGCCTGAAGTCATTTCCAGTGTAACTTTCAAGTTCTTTTCTAAGGCAAGGTGATTTTGCACAAGTTCTTATCTTTCTCTTCTACTCAAAGACAAGGGGCCAGGAATTCTCTCTGTTTCTTTCTTTTTTATTTTAAAGAGAAAAAACAATAAAAACAGCGATGAAAAATTTCAAAACAATTGGGTAAGAGAGTAACAATGGTTACTACATCAATCATGCATTGTTATCTTCAAAATAGTTGCTCATATGAAAAGATATAAACATAAAAACTGTTCAAATAATATAGATACAAAGCTTTCTTTGCAATGAACTAACATAATTTAGTAGTGTACCTATCTTCTATATATTTATTTATTTTCCCTTTTCTTTATTGTCTCCTTTCCCTCACCCTCATTTCTCTTTCATTTTGAACAGATTTTTTTCCCCATTTTACAATATCTATTGTACATTTTGGATCTTATTTACTTTTTCAACCTCTCACACTAGGGCGGTAATATGAACTTCACACATGCAAGCCTGATTTTTTTCACTTATAAGTATGGTCTCAAGTTGCATCCATTTACCTATAAAATTATCATGTTTATCCTTATTTATAGCTGAGGTAGTACCCTATTTTTTAAAAATGCCACATCATTTTTATCCATTCCTCAGTTCATTGGCTCTTGGTTTGATTCCCAGAGTTAGCTAGTACAAACTGTGCTGCTATAAACATGAGTGCACATATATCACTGTAGTATGTTTTTAATTCTTCTGGGAAAATACTCAGAAAGGGAATGAATGCATGGGTCAAATGGGACCTCTATCCTTAGTTTTTTGAAGAAACTGATTTCCACAGTGGTTGTATCATTCTTACCAACAGTGGAGAAGTGTTCATTTTTCCCCACAGCTCCTCCAGCATTTGTTATTTGTTGATTTCTTCATGATAGCCATTCTTTCTGGAGTGAGCTGAAATCTTAGTTTTGTTTCAATTTGCATCTCTCGAATAACCAATGATGTTGAACATTTTTCCTACATTTATTTTCCATTTGTATTTCTTTCTTTTTTTATTTAAAGAGAAAAAACATGAAAAGGGTATAAATAATACAGAATTTCAAAAAAAAAGATAAGCAGTAAGAAATCACTAGTTGATAAATTATATATTGTCCTCTTAGAAATAGTTGTTCAAGTTAAAAAATTAAAGAATACAAAGTAGATATTCAGTGAGACTGAAAACAGCTATGCATGCATGAGTCTCTACATGTATTTTTATCCTTTCTGTATTAGAGGGAAAAACAAAACATAGCAAGACAAAAAAACCAAATTCCTATAAAAACATGAAACCAAAAAGTCATATAAAACTGCAGAACAAGGTGATCTACAATGGTTACTGTGTTGTCTCTTATTATCTTCAATAGAATTGTCTATATCATCAGGCATAACTGAATATAGCATATAACTGAATATAGCAGTACATAACAGTATTAGTAAAAATAAAACTTCAAAGGTAGGTAATAATCAAACCAGAGTGGATAGTCTAGTGAATCTTGTCATTTTCAGTGCAGTTGCCTATACTCTCAGACTTGATACTATCAGTCATAACAGCTTTGAATAAAATCTATCAATACAAAACAGCAATCTAACAAACCAGATTTGGTTAAGATCAGTCATGGTAAAACAGTGTAAATTATACAGAGCTTCAGATTAAGTTAATAGGAAATTAAGGATGACTACTGTACTGTATCCTGCTATTTTGGGGATAACTGTCTGTGCCCTCAAATCTAGTACAAGTAGACAAACTGGAACAGAATATAATCCATCTAAGCAGAGTGGTGTGAATAATGTGGGTTTTAAATCCTGGTACACTATTAACAATATCCTCTGCCTTCTTTTTTTACGCTATTCCTCCCCTTTCACTCTCACAGGGTGCTGTGCATTTTGGGCCCTGCCAACTTGTCCTCAGTTTTTTAGATTGGGGGACAGCCTGCTTTTTACCTAAGTGGTTCCAAACTTTCTCGTTCCTGAACTTGATCTCAATTTGTATTCCTTTACCTACAAAAGCCTCAAGGTTTTCCTTCCTTACAGCTGAGTCATTCTCTATTGCACATTAAGTATTCTGTCTTTCCAACCTATCTGCAGGTGGTGGTCAAGTTGCTCCTATTTGTCTCTGAATCCCTGTCACATAGAGCATTGCTTTCTCATATTTGAATTTTGGTTCATAAACCCTCTCTCAGGTTGATTATAGTTCCTGTGTAGAGCATCTCAATGGACCCTACCTCCTGATCTACTCTGCCTATATATATATATATTTTTTTTAGTGTATCAAGGCCATCTATGTTAGAGATTATAGCCAACCTTCTCTGCCTCATTTCTGCTATGCCATTTTTCTGCCTTCGTTTATCTAGTTTTCTCCTTCATTCTACTGCCTGCCCAACTCATTGAGGCCTTTCTGCCACTATTCCTAAAATCCTGGTACTTTTTTCCCCTCTCTCTCTAGAATGTCCTTCAGTATTCTCTGTAGGTTTGGACTGGTGGTCACAAATTCCCCCAGTTCCTCTTTTTCATGGAAATATCTTGTTTCTCCATTAATTTCTAGTGACAGTTTTGCAGTGTACATCAATATTGGCTGGAGGTTATTTTCTTTCAGGGCTTGAAATACTTCACTCCAAGCTCTTCTTGATCTGATGGTCTATGTCAAGAAGTCTGCCATGATCTTGATGGGCTTTCCTTTATAGGTCATCTGTTTCTTTTCTTTTTAATATTGTTTTTATATTGGATTTCTGGTATCTTGATTATTATATGTCTGGGTATAGCTCTGTTTTGGTTGTAGTTGGCTGGAGTTTCTGTATGCCTCACATAACCAAATATCATTTTCTTTTCCCATGCTTGGGAAGTTTTCCTTAATTATTTCCATAAATAGCCTTTGTGATTCACCTGTTTTTATTCCTGCTTCTTCATTCACATTTCTTATTCTTAAATTGTAGATTCTCTTGTCATCTTCTAGCCTTTGTATTGTTACTGCCTGTTTCCTTGTTATTTTTAAGAGATATTTCCTTTCATGATTACACATTGCAAACTTGTCTTCAAGTTTTGATAGTCTATCCTTAGTTTCTTTTAAGCAGTTTAATTAGCTTTCAATGGAGTTTTTAATTTCCTGGTAATCTCTTTGAATCTGCTTTATGTATTCTAGATTTTCTTTATCAAATGTTTCTCTCCTTTTTTTTGTGTTCCTCCCTTCTTCCGTCTGTGTCTTCTTGAGAGCTGCTTAGCATTTCTTTTATTAATCTACTTATATCTTGCTTTACCTGATTTAATATTTCAGTTTTGAGCTTGTCTACAAGGTCCCGAAGATATCTCTTAATTCCATTGAAGTCGTGTCTGATGTTACATGTTTGCTGGCCTCAGTCTCTTTTGTTTTTCTGTCTCCTGGATCAGTGTTCTCAGGGTTTGGGGCTGGGGGCTTTTTCTTATTTCTCTCTCTTGTCATGTTTTTGGTTTCTTCCATACAGGCATATAGTGGAGGCCTCAGCCCCTTTCTTTGTTGGTTATGGTTCTTCTGAAGCACCCTGATAAGGGATTTCTGCCCTTTCCTGTTTGCTCTTGTCACTGAGGTGTAAGCAGGGGCTGCACATGCCTGCCCCTCCCCAACAGGCCAGTCAAACTTCAGGGGCCTTCACCAGGTTAGTGTGTGCTAGGCATAAGGAATAGGTTTGGGATGGCTTATTGGGTCCCTGCCAGGGATGTGACCCAGGCCAAGCAAATCCCAGGAATCTGCTCTGGGGAGGGAGAAACCAACTGAAGTCACTGTTGTTCCTATTTTAGGCTTCCTCTGTCAGATTCCAACATGTTGCCAATTTAGTCAGGCCCTTCCTGTTGGGGGGGTTCTTATTCCCAGCACTGACCATGGATTAATGAAGGTCCCTTTGCTGGCTCTGTTCTCTGTTGGGCTCACCAACTCCCCAACTTTAGTGTGGCTGTGACTCCTGTGAATTGAGGTGGGAATGAGTTCGAGTGGCTCTGCAGGTCATGGCAGGTCATGGCTGGTGTGAGTTTGGGCAGCTTAGCAGGTTGCAATGAAAGCGCAGTGTCTGCTAATTTTAGCTGTTCCAACTGTAGCCCTGAGACTGCATGTTTGATGAGCTTTTTCGTTTTAATTTATTTCTGTGTCAAGAGGATCCATCTCTCTCTGTCTGGATCACTCCAGTGTGTTTTATTCTGGCATATGAGTTGTTTCTCCCCAAGAGACTCTGTATTTTGTTGCTCACTGATTGGCCATCTTTAGCTCCTCCTCCATTTGAATTTCTTCATTTGAGAAATGTGTATTCATCTCTTATGTCCATTTTTGAACTGGGTCTTTGATTTTGGGGTGTTTGAATTTTTTCAGTTTTTTTATATGTTCTACATAGAAATCCTTTGTCTGAGAGATAGTTGTCTAAATTTTTTTCCCACTCTTTTGGTTGCTTTTCACTGTGTTGGTGATTTCTTTTGATGTGAAAAAGCTTTTTAATAAGATAAAATCCCAATTGTTGATCCTTTGAAGTACTTCTTGTGCAGTTTGAATTGAATTTTGTTTATGAAGTTGCTGCCTACACTTACATTTTCAAGATTTCTACCTACTTTCTCTTCTGTAGATTTAATGTTTCTGTTTTAATATGTAGAGCTTTGATCCATGTTGACTTTAGTGCATGATGATAGGCATGGATCTAGTTTTAGTCTTCATCATATATGGTTTTTCTAACATCATTTATTAAAGATGCTGTATTTCTTATAATGAACATGTTTGGCCATTTTGTCAAAGATAGGATAGCTGAGTGTGTTTATAGTTGTGTCTGCATTTTTTTAATCTGTTCTACTGATCCTTAGGGCTTTTTTTTTTCCAGTACCATTCTGATTTTATCACAGTAGCTTTGTAGTATAATTCCAAGTCAGGGATTGTAATACCTTCTGCCTTGTCTTTATTGCTCAAAATTGTTTTTGATATTCTAGGACTCTTTTGGTTTCAAATGAATTTTAGGAATGTTTTCTTTAGATCTGTGAATATGCTAATGGTATTTTGATTGAGATTGCATAAATTAATTCTGTATAACAATTTTTGGAATATGGTCATTTTCATTCTGTTAGTTCTTCTTGTCCATGACCAAGGCATCTCTTTCTATTTTCTGATATCCTCTTCAATCTCCTTTTTCAGAGTATTGTAATTTTCAATGTCAGGATTTTTTAATTTCTTTTATTAGGCTGATTCCTAAGTATTTCATTCTTTTGGCTTCTATTGTGAAGACTGTGGTTTCACTTTTTTCCTCTCTCAGTGAGTTTATTGTTTGTGTATAGGAATGCTATTGATTTTCAAGTGTTGACTGTGTATCCAGGTATGCTACTGAAATTGGTTATTAAATCTAGAAGTCTTTTGGTGGAGTTTTTGGAGTCTTCTATACAGAATATCATGTCATCTGCAAATAATGACAATTCAACCTCTTCCTTTCCTATTCATTTTCCTTTTATTTCTCCCTTTCTCTTATTGATTTGACTAATGTGTCCAGAAATGTATTGAATAGGAGTGGTGATAGCAAGCATCCTTATCGTGCACTATTTTTTAGAGTGGAAGCTTTCAGGTTTGCCCATTTATTATGATGTTGGCTATTAGTTTCTTACAAATGGCTTTTATCGTACTGAGGTAAAGACCATCTATTCTAATTTTCTGTAGGTGTTTTATCATGAATGAGTGTAGGACTTTGTCAAAACCTTTTCCTACATCTTTTGAAATGATCATGTGATTTTAGTGTTTGACTGTTCATAGGATGTATTACATTGATTGATTCACATATGTTGAACCATCCATGAATTCTTGGAATGAATCCCACTTAGTCATGGTCTATAATATTTTAATGACTTGCTGCATTCTGTTCACAAGTATCTTATTGAGGATCTTTGCATTTATGTTTATTAGGGAGATTGATCTGTGCTGTTTTTTTTGTTTCAGTCTTCTGGTTTTTGTATCAGAGTAATTTGAAAATGAATAAGGGGGGATAGCCTCACTTTCAATGTCATTAAAACATTGAAGTACTGGCATTAAATCTTCTCTAATTTCTTGTAAAATGAAGCAGTGAATCCATCATGACCTGGGCTTTTCTTTGTTGATAAGTTTCTGATTACCTTTTCAAACTCATTGATATTGTATTATTATATCTTCTTGACTCAGTTTGTAATTCACAGGTATCTAGGAATCTATCTATTTCTTCTGTGTTTTCCAGCCTGTGAGAGTAAAGATTTTCCAAGTAAGTACTGATGATCTTCTGAATTTCAACTGGATCTGTAGTAATTTCTTTCTTATTATTCTTCAATACAAGAATTGAATGTTTTCTTTATTGATAAGATTGGCTAAGGGTTTATCTATTTTATTTATTCATTCAAAGAACCATCTCTTTGATTCAGTAATATTTTGTATTGTTTTCTTATTCTCCATTGTGTTAATTTCTTTTCTGATCTTTGTAATTTGCTCCCTTGTATGGCTTTTGGGCTTATCTTCCTCTGCTTTTTCTAGAAGGTTGAGGCTAAACATTAGGTTGTTTATTTGTGTTCATTCTGTTTTCCTGATTTGAGAATTTATTGCTATAATTTTCCCTCTTCAGATTGCTTTCACTGAGTTCCATTAAGTTCTGGTGTGTTGTTGTTCCAGTATCATTTAATTGCAGATACTGTTTAATTTTCTTCCTTAATTTCATCTGTGACCCATTGGTTGTTTAACAGAGTGTTATTTAATTTTCATGTATTTATGGGATTTTTGCAGTTTGTTTTGCCATTAGTATCCAGTTTCATTACACTATGATCAGATAGTATGCATGGGATAATTTCAATTCCTTTGTATTTACTTAAGCATGCTCTATGGGTAATATATGGTCCATTTTAGAGACTGTCCCATGTGCATCTGAGAAGAATGTGTATACTGATGTTGTTGGGTGGAACACTCTGCAAACATCTACTCAATATATTTGTTCACAGGTTTGGTTAAGTTCTCGTATTTCTTTGCTGATATTTTGTCTAACTGATCTATCTCTTTGTGACAATGTGGTATTAAGGTCTCTTGGTACAATTGCATTGTTATTTAATTTTTCATGTCTATTAATATTGCCTTGTATAGTTGGGTGTTCCCATATTTGGTGAATGCCTATTTGTCATTACTATTTCTTTCTCTTAAAATTTTCCCCTAACAAATATACAGTGACCTTCTTTATATCTTTTTGGTTATTCTTGGTTTGAAGTTCACATTGTCTGAAAACAGAATAGCTATCTCTGTTTTGTTCTAGGTTTCTGTTGCATAGAAGATTGTTTTCCATCCTTTGAGTTTCAATCTAGAAGTATATTTTTCAGTTAAAGGTGTTTCCTGCATACAGCATATTGTTGGATCTTGTTTCTTGATACAGTCTGCCAGTCTGCTTCTTTTGGTGAGTTGAGTATATTTACATTGATGGATGTAACTGATATGCATTTGCTTATCTTTGTCATGCTATCTTCCCACAGTTGGTTCCCAGCTTTTCTCATCTGTTTAATAGGTTGCTCTGCCTGGTGGTTTTTCCTGTTGTTGTCCATGGAATTGTTGCCATTTTTATCTTTGTCTAGAATATCTTTCAATATTCTTTGTAGGGGTGGTTTGGTGGTCATGAATTTTTTAAGTTGTTCTTTTTTATGCTAATGTCTTATTTTTCTATTAATTCAGAAAATTAACTTTGTAGAGTATATCAGCCTGGGTTGGAAGTTATTTTCTTTTAGGACTTCAAATAATTCAATCCATGTTCTTCCTGACTTCAGGGTTTTTGTTGAGAAGTCTGTCTTGATTCTGATGGAGTTTCCTTTATACGTGATCTGTTTCTTTTCTCCAACAACCTTTAATATTTTGGTCTTGTGCTGAATTTCTGGAATCTTGATTATTGTATGTCTTGGTGTAGTTTCATTTTGGTTATGGCTGTTTGGATTTCTATATGCTTCATTTATTTGTATGTCAAATTCTTTATCCGTACTTGAGAAGTTTACTGCCATTATTTCTGTGAAGAGTTTTTTATGGCATTTGTGCTGTCTCCAACTTTCTCATTGACCCTAGTCAAGATTAATGTTAGTCTTCTTCACTTCATCTTGTAACTATTGGATTTATTTTTCATGTCACTTGCCATTTTTAAGATATTTTTCTTTTCAAGATCATAGCTGGAACTCTGTTCTCAACATCTGCATCTGTAATTCTATTCTCTTGCCCAAGATGGAATAGTCACTCTGTTGATTGCTGGCAAGTCCAATAAGCCAGGGACTAGGAATTGATTTGATTTGGAATCCTACTAATGGAAGACCAGTCTGGGCCTCAACATCCAGAGGCCAAGATCAGCTCCACACCCAGCACATTTGTGGGGTTGACCATGGACACCATAGACTGTAAACAGAGGTATTTTACTTTTATTTTTCCTTGTTTGTCTGATTGTCTATCCCTTTCTGTCTGGTTGGATGTTACCTTGTTTTGCTTTGAATTTTGTACTTATTTGGAAGTTTTTTTTTTCCTCCACTCTTTCTTTGGTTTGTTTTTCTTTCATTTACTTTTCATTCTCTCGCTCTTGCTTCCTTGTTTTCATTGTTAAGTTTCTTACATTTCTTTTTCACTTTCTTCTGTTGACCTTCTTCCTCTTTCTTCAACTACTTCTTGAATTTAAACTCTCAGGTGCATAAACATTGTCTCTTTCCTTTCTGATTATTCCTTCATGTTTGCTTTCATCTTTTCCCTCCTGTGTCCTCTAGTCCCAAAAATTTGAGTGATCATCCTTTGACCTCCAGGCTTGACTCTACTATATTTGACCTCATTTATGACTCTATCCTGTCCCCTATTCCTCTTAACCCCTCCACTCCCCACAAGGGGTAAAATCACTCCCCTAAGAGGAAAATCACTGCACAACGGTACATGACATATGTCTGATTTTGTCATATAACTTTAGGATTTACGCCTCGGGTCAGAGGTGGTAGGTCAATGGTTACCATAGTTTGTTAGTAATTAAGCCATTCTTTGAACTTCTGTTAGTAGGATTCACCACAGCCCAACTGCTGGCTCCTCACTGCTGCTTCAGAAGCTTCCATACTGCTGGTTCTCTGACTACTCTGCCCTCCAAGATATGTGTCTTTGTCTGTGCACCCTGCCATCTGTCTAGAGTCCTGGGGATTCTGGTCAGTCTGCCTGCCCTCCAAAAGCATGTGTGTGCCCATGCCTTCTTTTATTCTATAACATAAATTGCTCAGAGTTTGCTTAACATTCTCTTATTTCTTACAGCTGAATAAAATATTTCCTTTGTATTTTCTACAAAACTCCTACCATGGCTTTGTTTTGTTTGTCCAATTCCTCTCCTATATTCTCCACTGCATTCATACAAGGCTAGAGTTCTCCATCATAATACCACCAAATTCTTATTTTTGATCATGACTCCCTGATTCCAAACCAAATCAATTCCTAATCCTTGGCTTATTGGACTTGCCAGCAATCATCAGAGTGATTATTCCATCTTCTTTGATGTCTTTCTTTCACATGGTCACACTTTCTTGATTTTCCCCATGCCCAGCTGAGACTCTGCGGTCTCCTTTGGTGATTCTTTATTACTGGGCCTACAATTTAGGTGATCCTCAGAACTTATTCTTTAATCTCCTTCCCATACACACTTTCTTATGATCTCATATAATTCCAGTGTGCTAATTAGCATATTCATGCTTACAATTCTCTCTGCATATTTCTGTTTAATATCTCTCCTACATTTGTGACCTTATATGGCCATGTCAATGTCTAATAGACAAATCTAGTGTATGTCCAAATCTGAGCTCTTCCAGACATGTTCTACCTCCATCATAACATTGATGGCCATGTTATGATCGGGGACTCTAGCTTCATGTGAGTTCGGTGGAGAACATGGGAGAGGAATTGGACAAACAATACAATTTTGTCATTCAGGTCAAAGTCAGATTTAATTCATCTTCAAATTCTACCAGTACCACCTTGAAATGTTCAGACCAAAACTCCCTGTGGCCCTACAGTACTGATCAGAACAGTCATCCTTTCCTGTCATTGCTCTAGTTGCTTACATTTTGGAACATTCTTACTGCAGGAATTTCTTATATCTAATACTTTCTTTCCCCTAGGTATTTGTGTTTGAACTCTGGACCTTCTGCTACTAACATACTTTTTTCTCTAAGTTTCTGCTCAAATCTCGTCAAAAAAATACATTTAATATCTCAAACCACATTCCTTTCCCTAATTACTTCAGTTTTCTTCATCCTGCTCTAATTTTTTAAAATTTTCATTTCTCATCAACTTCGAATTCATTTTATAACTTACTTTTTGACTTTTTTCATCCCTTCTCTTGCTTATCATTTCAGAGATCATAGCTCATTTTTGTTTCCTTCATTGATATATCAGTACCTCTTAGATCTATGATGAGCTCATGACCAATGAAAATTGTTGAAGAAATATTTTTAATAGCAGGAATTTTAACATTTGGTCATGTAATGTCCTTTCGAAAAATTTCTAAAGAATAGATAATAGTTGAAAAGTTAGACATTTTGAAAATTAGTTTAATTTTCAAACCTTAGTTTTAAAACTATTTCTCAGTTCTCCAAATACTTTATTAAACATTTATTAGTATGATAGAAGAAACTAATTTTAAGGAATTAATAGAATAATATACTATAATTTTTGCTACAACAGAGTTATGCATAGTGAGTTATATGGCACAGGGTAAATCTGACCCACAACAGCGCAATTGGAGACAGTGTGTTAAAGTATCCTGAAGATACTTGTCTTAAACAGTGAATGAGCTATGAGAAAAGACTGGCTGACATTTGAGAGTTTATCCAAAACAACTGACAGCTCCTTTTTCCACTACTCAATATCCCTGGCAATAAACAATGAGTTTCCAACTAGGTTTTTGTGCTTTATTTTTGTATAGATATGGGAAGCCAGCTTCCTACAAACATTTGAGAAGAATCACTTACAGGAAAGGTAGAAATTGGAAAAAAGAATGAGAAAAAGGAGAGAAGTTTTTTTTTTTAAAGAAACCTGGAGAACAGTGTGTGGAACCTGGAACAATTTCAGGCAGTGGGGGCTCCCTTGTGTTCATGAAGACAGGGAAGAGAGAAGAGACATTTTGCTCCGGAGAAGGATCAGCAGTATCATTCAGTCTGAGAGTTAGTGTAAGTTGCATACACTAATTACACATTCAGTGTGATAGTGAACCATGGGGGTACAGACAGGGTTTTAGCAGTTGAAGTCCCAAAGTGATATTTAAATCGTAAGGATTTGGACCAGGTGTAGTGGCACATGCGTGTAATCCCAGCACTTGGTAGGTTGAGGCAGGAGGATTACTGTGAGTTCAAGGTCAGCCTAGGCTACATAGTGAGATCCTGTTTCAAAAGAAAATTGTTTAAGTGATAAGAACTTCATAACTTTTGTGCCCATAGGTCTTAGGTTCAACAAAAACAGGGACCCTTAGATAGCTAATGATGAACATAGGTGAGCATACTCACACGGAAACAGTAAACTTCATAAAGACAATATTACATTTGCCTTAATTTTTAAAAAAGTATTCTTATCCAAGTATAAATATAGCATATTTTACATATGCATATATATAATGTGAACCTTCTAAAATAAAATAACACTTGGGGTAAAGAAACAATAGCACCTTCAAGATACTTATTCCTTTCTCCCAATTCTACTAGAAAAATATTTCTAAGATTTTGGAAAACTTTTCTCAATATATGTGCTCTATATATATTCATAAATATGTGTATTTTGTTACAGCCAACTGTTAATTTTAAAACTATATAACTTACAGATTGGATACATTTTAATACATTTAATTAGAAATATTTCATAACATATTCTATCTTTTTCTATGTTTTGGTGGTGACACAATATCATTCCATATATATGATAAATATAAACACAGACCCTTGATGTTTAAGTTTTATTAATAGCTAACTCTAAAGATAAAGTGGTAAATTTCTAAGTTATTTATTAAATACACTGTTCAAGATAGAGTGAATACAATTAGGGAGTCAAAACATAGATTTTACCAGGTGGAATTAAATAGTTCTGTTTGAAAAAATGAGAAATTGTATGAATCATCTTACTGCATTACAAATTGAGAGAGAACAGAACCTGAGGGCCCAACACAAGAGAGGGCAAGTCCAAACAAACAGCTAAGTTTAATAACTGATTCTGCTATGGGGCATTTACTGGTTCTAGGCTTGGACAGAAATCTAACAAACATGAATTCTACTCCTAGGAGACAGAAAATCCAAAGCAGCATTCATTAAGGCTTGAAAAGGGACGTTAACTCCTGGGTTTGACCTCAGAAGAATGATTAAATTCAAGGTATGTGCAGAGTGGGTGATTTAAAACCTAAAAAATGCATAGTAATGCATTCCTGTAATCCCCAAGTTCTAGGAATTGAATGCAGGGAGATTTCCAGTATCAGCCCATGCTGGGAAGCTCAATGACTTAGTGAGTACCTATCTCTAATACAAAAGCTAAAATTTAAAAGGGGTGGACTGTAGCTCACTGGAAAGAGCCTGAGCAAAATCTTGGGTGTCACTAAAATAAACAATCAAATCAGACAAACAAAATCACTTATGCCATAAAATCTCTGAAAATTAAATTGAAATTTCATCAATTTTAAAATGTAAACATTAGAACACACAATCCTTCAAAAGAGTAGGGAACCAAAGACTTCACCATCCACTCAATTGAAAGCCATAGGTCCAATATGAAGCTGGCATAGACTCAGCCACTAAAGGAGGCAAAGCAGCATGACTTTTCATTTGTTAAGGTCATCAGCTGTTATTCTTTTTGTTTTCCAAAGATGGATCTTTCTAAAGAAAGGCTATCATCTACTGCTTCCACGATTTTCATAAGAATAGCCAACATTTGATGAAAATTACTTAACACACCCAAAACAAAAACCACATACCTGAAAACCAAGGGCAAAAATATAAATCAACAATATCAAATTATTAATTGATGGGAATTCAGAGATAATTCTGATAATTACATTTAAAAAGTGAGAGAAAATAAAAAAATTCAAAGTAAACTAAAACCTTTAAGGAGAAAACCTATATGGAAAAATATATTTGAAATAAGGAATACGTTAAATGGAATTAGTAAGTTAGAAACATCAGAATACTTTCAACAGAATGGAATGAACATAGTCAGAATGTGACAAAATTTATAAATGAAAAGAGGAGGTATAAAAGACACACTCACAAAAAGCATATAAAATATGGATCAAATGTAAAAATGTCTAATATGTGCAAATTAGAAATTCAGAAAGAGTGGAGAAGAAAGAAAAAGAAAGAAAGAAAGAAAGAAAGAAAGAAAGAAAGAAAGAAAATAATTAATATTTGAAGGGATATTGACTGCAAATACTGCAAAACTTATGTAAAGGCATTAAGTCATACATTCAAGGAAGAGCCATGATTCCTATGTAGAATGATTACAAAACAAACAAAAGATCTATACCAGGTGTAACACAATGAGAGCTCTGAAAACCAAAGATAACTAAAAATTGATCAGTAATACGAATGAACTATGCCCATATACAAACATCTGTGAATATGAAACCAAATATTCAATGAGAAAATAGGTACAAAACAGTTTTGTCCTGCATAATTGCACTTATATTATTTTAAACATAATTAACAAAATTTTTAGTGAGCAAAGTAAAAAGAGCCTATCATAACTAGAAAAATGTGCATTTAAATGTTCCTGGAATTTAGTAACATTCTGTTTTTAACCTATGTACATGAAGTACCAGAGATGCACCATCTCAAGGTATACATTTGGAATAAATCACTTTTCAAGTTGTCTTATTTTTTACTAAAATTTTACATTGTAGAAAGTGGACTCAGTTGAGAATTCAGTCCCAGGTCAATGAATTAGATAGAAACTAGTAGTTACTTTGGATAGTAAGGAGGATTAATATCACTGGGATTTTATATTCACAAATATAATTTTATATTCAGAAATGTAAAATTCAAAATCATCACAAAGGAATGCAAGAGTCAAAATTATTAAATAGGCTTCAGAAAATTTCTAATGAATATTTCTGCCTATGGAGGCTACTGATTCAAGATGACTTTTAAACCTCATGAAATTCTGACTTGAGAATATTGCTAGGTTTCAAGTAAAGGTGATAAAGAGGGCTGGGGCTGTAGCGCCTGATGGAATTCTTGGCTGGCATGTGTGAGGTCCTGTGTTCAATCTCCAGCAGAAGATCCATGGAGAAATATGCTATAAGGATACTAAAGACAAACTATTGAAGGAAAAAAAAGTTCTAAATTGTAGTGTCTGTCTAAGAAATCAAAAGAAAAAATAAAATAATCATATCTTGGTTTTAAAGTAATAAACACATATGGTTTTTATCATTCTTTTGCCGAGCGCTGCCAACTGTGTAATTTTCTAATTGATTTGCTTCTTTTCAATTTTTATAGTGTTTGATGGTTTTTAGAGCATGATATCAGAATTTTAAATAAAAACAGAAACAAAATGTGAAATGTACAAAAGTCACATACGTTTAGGGATAGAATAAAGATTTGTATGTTTCTTAGAGAATATAATTCTAATTTATTTGGGAGGACTACAAATATGCTACAAAAAAGGTACATGACAAAAAACTGGTATAGTAGCAATAATAATAGGTGACTTATTAGCAGTATAACTAAATACCAACCAAAGTCTTTCACAGTTACTATGCCAAGACTAAAATAGAAAGCAGACATATTTCTATCAGATGCGGGTTCATTGGTAAGATGCAACGATTGCCTTCAGCATGGAAATTGAAGTTAAGTAGATTTGCACTTTCAGAGGTTCTAGCATCTTTTGATAATCTAAATTCAAATTTCATTTTAAGTAATATAAAGCATCAAATAATATGAAGTTAAATGATTTCAAACATCATATCAGATTTTCATGATCCTCAAAGCACATGTTAGAAAATGTTGTATGGTTATTTCTATTTAGTTGAATTAGTCTTCACTAAGTAATGCATAAAAGACTGATAATAGCCTCCCAGGTCATTCTCTTCTCATTTAGCAACATAATCCTAATTTTTAATGAGCTGACATGCTCCCAACAAAAAGACTACATTGTCTAGTTTCCTTGGCAAGTGTGGATATGAGACCAAGATTGGATTTGAAGATTTAAATGATGCATAATATATTTAAAGAGGAAAGAATTTCCTCTCTCTCATTCACTTCTCCTGCTGCCTACCACAATCCAGGTCTCACTGACCATGTAGAACTGGAGGGGCACACCCTGGAATTGATCGGGGTTAGCTTAAAGACACTCAGTACCTGAAACAGCTCTTGGAGCTACGACCAGCCATGTTCCCCATTAATTTTGGGCACACAAAGTACCAAATCAGGCATTTTCAATTTGTATGGTTTTATATATTTGTATTTAAGACTAACTTAAAATGAGAAATGCTTAGGGTTCCAATACCTTTATTTAATTATCTCTGCTTTCTGCTCCATTGCAAAGCCACAAGAAAACAAAATTTATATAATCTGCAATTCCATTAAAAAGAAAAGATGCCATGGACTTTTAAGATTCTTGCATAATTTTCTCTATTTCTGAAAAAAAAAAGCCTGCCTCTGAGTTTATTTCACAAAGAAAAATATATAACAGTAGGAAAAATCATTCATATGGGTCAAGAACAAATAACCCTTTTTAAGTGGAAAAAAATTAATAATAAAAGAATTTAAATATTTTTGTACTGACAGAAATGAATAAATACCTGTTATAGCCACATATATGTATGGGAGTGTGGGGGGGGCATGTGCGTGTGTACGCATGTGAAATATCAGTTAACATGCTGCCACAGGGAAGTTTCTACTTACACCACATTCTGAAGTTGGTATTTACTGCTTCAGATACTTTTAAACACACCCACAATCCTTAGCACCTAGACATAGGAAAAACACTTCCAATGTTTATTGCAGAAACTCACATTATTTCCACAAAAAATTACTCTAAGCTCCTCCATTCTTTTATTCTGCTAAACATTTTCGTGGGTCCCTGGCTTTCACACACACTATGGACTCAGAGCCTCTGATCTCTTGTATATAGTCACAGATTCATAACAACTCTGTCTCTGAGTTAATTTGCCCACATAATGCATCTAAGCTACTATTGTGATTAATAGTATGTAGGAGTTCTGAGAGTTTTGTATCCTAGATCTCATGACACTTTACAGCTGCTGCCTTCACCCCTGACTGTAATTCCCTGAGATGCCGTGTGAAGAGTCCTTGAGGAATTCCAGAAGAGGAGCTGGGGCTCCCTCAGCAGCCAGCAGCTTGCACCATATGGCAGGTGTGAGTGAGACCATCTTGGTCCATGTAGCTTGGCACTTCACTGGATTGCAATTGTCTCAGAAACTAAGGACAAAACAAATCACAAAAAGCATTGCCTTCAGATTGTAACAGATATAAATCATAATAGTAAATACAGTATGTCAAGCCACTGCATTCTGGGTTAGTTGGTTAGGCAGCAACTGATAATTTGTGCAGAGCTTTATTATCTATCTTCCAGCAGACACTAGAATTATTGACCTGAGTTTAGACTGTTAATTTTCTCAGCTATTTAATATTAAACCATTTGAATAACACTCTTTTCATCGTCTTCACACTCAGTATTCTGTTTGGCCCTGGATTCCTTCCCATATGTGATGTTTACTGCTTACCTCTTTTCCTGGGATGTTGCAGATATGGTCTGCTCTGCTGCACTTCCAAAACGAAATCTCCAGATGGCAATCGGATTGATGATCATGGTTCAGATGGAGAATGTTCCGCAAAGTCCTGGTATTAGAAGCAGGTAATTGGGCCATGGGGGGGTGGGCATTGGTCCCCTGGTGAGTTCAGTGACTGAGCCAGTGTGCAGCTGAAAGCTGGGTTTTGGTAGGAAGAGTCCCAAGGGGCGTGGCCTGGAAGGGCATGGTTCCCTCTCTGCCCCTCCTTACACTCTCTGCTTCTTGGCCACCATGACTTGAGCGACCCTCCTCTGTCCGGGGCTTTCCACTTTTCCCTTCCTGCCTTGGAGCTCTCAACCACTGACCAAAACTTTTGAAACTCTGAGCCGAAATAAAATTCCTGCCTGTAAGTTGAGAGTGTCAGGAATTGTGTTTCAGGGACAAGAAACTAACACAGTAATTTGCTAAGATTTCCCTTAAATTCTTCAGAAAAGTTCATTAGCTCTGTATTTTAAAAGTCACATATAGAGGAGCAAAAAATGATAAATTAAACTAAAGAGAATTTATTAAATAGCTAATTTAAAATATACACATGTATATGCGTACTTCATATATACATATATATTATGTATGTGTACATTTACATATATTAAATATATGTGTATATACATTGAATTAAATATGTTTAATTAGTAAATATAAATATGTATTGTTTAAATTATATATATATATATATATATATATGCAGAAAATCTAAACCATAGTGGTAAACTATAAATCTTCTAGTTATAAAAATCCTGAAAGACAACTGTCCTGTAGTTTGGGGGCAACTGCCAATCTTCCTTCAGTTTGACTTTGGAGAAGTCATTAACCACCTCCTCTTCACTCCTTTTTCCCTGAAACTCCTTCTTTTATTAGAAACATTTGGTTTCCTCCCCTATGCACATCTCCATCTTCTCGTTCTCAGACCGATTTGCTGGTTGAAGGATGGGCTCAGCTTACCTCCAGTTGCTCAGTGGACAGAGTCAGTTTCACAAGTCTAATTAATCAAGATGAGAGGGCAGAAGCCGGGACTCAAGATGAATATGCATCATCGAGGAGATTCATGGAATTGCAACAAGTGCTTTTGCGTTGTGCTGCGATTTCTGCAACTCTTTCTTTGAGAGCTCATTCATGAAGTGACTGACTGATATCGTTGTGACACTGGAAGTTATATAGTGTTTTTGCTCTTCCATAGGGAGAATGTGTACTAGAGTGAATGTGCCATTAAAATTCTATCCTTTGCTCATAGGTCCTCTTTCCCATTGTCCTTGTTTCTCTAAAATCAAGCATCCCCAGGGTTAGTGTGAAAGTACTCCATTAAGGGCCCTACTAAGATCTTACAATATAAGCACTTACAGTTCACTTACAAAACCTCCCTGCTGTTTCTCCTAATTATTCACCATTCTGTAGTAAGCTAATCACTGTGGGACGTTTGTGAAGTTTCAGTGTCCAGCTAAATGAAGTTGAAGAAATGTTTAATAGCCTCTTCTATCCTATTTACTAAATCCTTAAATATTTTATCCTTTCACAGTGTTCAGAGAATGTGTTCCATTTAGAAGAGAAAATATTCTTTATAGAGAATCATGTACAACAATTTACATTTTATATAATTCTTTCATCAGGATGAAGCTCAAGTAACACACAAAGTCCAGAAGTACAATGATGTCTTCATCAGAGTATCCATATTTTACAGGTTCAGTAATGGGGAGACAAGTTTAGAACCTTCTACAAATCTCCATTTTGTACATCTATGTCAATTTAGCAATTGGCTCTGCCCTGCTTGCTAAGTTAATTCCTATTTCTCATCCAGGGAGGGATACGGTGCCTACCCTAGGGTAATGCATAGTAATTTTATACACAGTCAGACTTACTGATTTTTATGTCTAAACTCTGGACATTTTTATGTCTAAACTCTTAATTATTGGTCTCTGGACATTTTTCTGAGCCTAAAATTCTACTTTGTGCTAAGTGGTAGAAGCTGGTCCTTTCCTGAAGTCCTTTGTATTCCAAAAACTAAGTTCTACCTTGCTGCTTTCAAGCCTTCTGGAGACAAGAGTAAGCATTTCCCACTCAAATGCCTACAGAGATCAAGCCAGATACATGAGGGAAAACTGAAGAGATGGAAGACTGTAAGGAAAGGTGGGCTTGTGTCTTCCACACAAAAGGTAAAATGGATAACTGACAGATTGTCGCCATGTAAGGAAACTAAGTCTGTTATTCTTCTTCCAGTTATTTTGAGAAAAGCTGGAAATCCATACTTTTTCCAAAAAGAAAAAAAAAAACTCATTCATTTAAACATTTCCAACTAATACAATCATAAAATCTTTGGTGAAAAAGACACACACACATATTTATATGCATTCTCCCAGGGAAAGAGTTCATTTTGGGGCTGTATTTTGCAACTCATGAAGTAGGACTTTGCCTCAAAAACCTCAGCTTCTAGATAAATGGCATTGCTATGTGAATAAAATATTTATAATAGGAATTCTTTGTTGTATAAATGTAAATGTGTTTTGGATAAGAAATAGCCCCTTTTAAACCATGATTCATGCCATTCTGAGGCAGGGGAGTAGCAAAGAGCACTGATTCTGGAAATACTGCCTGCATCTCTAATTCTTGTTTTCTGCCTTATTAATCATGTGACCTTGAACAACTTCTTTAAACTTTCTGTGCCTCAGTTTGCTTCACAATTTGGGGTAATTACATAAGTAGTAATACTTACTGAGACTATATAAATAAAATGGGCTCATTTTTGTGACTGAGTGACTGGTACATAACAAATGCTGTGTATATGTTTGTCATGTAAGTAAATTTCACACAAATGCACTCTGTAAACTACTTTTGTGCTAAAAAAAAAATGAACAAGATCATTTTGGTTGGGCAACCTGGGATTCCCACAGGAATTAGGTAAAATGTGTTAATCTATCCTTCCAGGTCAATGGTGAAGATCTAGAGTGTGTGAAGAATACTCAGTCACAAGAAATGTCTTCACTAGCCTTAGAATTGTTTTGTATTTCCCTTTGCTAAGATAGTGGCTGGACTGCTCAGAAGAGAATTGAGCTATCAACCAGCAGTTCCTTCTGTCAACCTGATAAAAATGTTTTTAGCAGCAGAGTGAGTGGAATTATGCTTTTCAGTTGACATTTCAGAGAAAAGGGAAACTTCAAAAATGAAATGAGAAATACGTTCATAAAGGAAGTTTTAGCTTGCTGTCTCAGAAGTGCTCAATCCTTTTTTTTTTTTTAGTGCTCAATCTTTAATCTATGAAGTACTTGTGTCAATAGATTAGAAGGAATAGACATTATCTTTTTCTCAACATGTATCTATATTGTCAAAATAGCCATGGGTGAAAACTCTGACAAAAGTAAGAAACTGTAAAGGACTTACCCATCACTTGTAAAACCATAAGGAGTTGCAACACAGAGATAACAATAGATTCCTATTGTCATTTTCATTTCCAAGGTGCATCTTGGATAAAATTAAATAGAGATAATAACTGATTTTTTTTTGTTTTAAATCCTGGAAAAAATTGCTAGTAAATCCATGTACATTTATTCAGTTTTAGGCTGATACTAGTGATGATTTTATTCTCAAGACATGCAGGCTATTAATTGGATGAGGAGATGTGCTGACATCTAAGGAGTAGAAGCCAGGGGTGATCCCACACCTCCCATAAAATGCAAAGGACAGATTTCAGAATAAAAGACTTATTTGGTCTCCAGCTATCAAAAATACTAAAGACAAAAGCCCTAAATTAGACCAGGGCATAATTTGAGGTTTCATCTCTAGAATCCAAAAATAAGAAATCTAACAGTTCATTTTAACAAATTTCTTCTACATAACGTCAATAATTTAGGTTATGAAGTTTGATGTTAGGCAAAGAACATCATTTTAGCTTCAGGCAAAACTGGTTTAAATTTTCCCTTCTACACTTATGTGGTCTGGGGCCCCACATGTGCCTGAGTTTCTGCATCTGTGCAATGGAGACCTTGCAGTGTGGTCCATCCGTATCCTCGTATGTTTATTGCGTATCCACTATTTACACCACACTCAGTGATGCAAAGTTACCGCATGTGAGTCTCACGTCTAATTTGTGTGCCTTCTCTCTTATTCAGAAATCTTTACTCACTGAAAATTAAAGTCTTTCCTGTGATAAATTTTCTTATTTTGTTTTCTTTCACTAATGGCTCTAATTCAAGAAACGGTCAGACTTGACTTCCTAGCTCTAGACAATCATCTGTAATACTTGCAAAGAGTGACCTTTTTTTTTCAAATGGGAAGCCCTCGGAATCTATAATGGATGAGAAAATGTATACATTGGTCTTTTTTTTTTTTTTAGAATGAACTGGTTGTATATTTCTGATATTTCTGCTTCTCTCCACCTTTCACTTCTTCCTGTACTCTCATAATAGAACCTTATTGGGTACTTCAGAACATTTCCTCTGAAATAAGAGGTAAAAAAGTACAGTGAAACAGTTACCATTTCTTGTGAAGTTGTGTTCTTTTTAATAGGGACTTTTACATTCACTGGAATTACAAAAATCTGTTTACTCTGTTGGAGGAATTAGGCTTTCAAGAGATTGTTTCAGTCTGCTTTGTTTACAATGATTTGTTAGCTCTTGACTGCAGAAATGATTTTGTTGTTTACATTAATCTATGGTGGCAGTATTAACTTCACATCATACATAAATATAATTATTGATCATTACCAGCTGTAATTCAGTGTTAGAATTACAGATTTACATAATTGTGCTATTAAGTATAAACTTGAACTTCATATCTGGGGTCACAAATAACTGGAGGCAGTAGAAACAGAAAATCCTGATTATATGTCATTCATATTTTAATATACACTGTGGCAATTTTGATCAGTGTTAATGTAAATATTTTTATGTACTTTACAGCAATGAGATGCTAATGGGTGGAAATTACAGCAATATTGATCTAACTAATAAAATGTAATACATTAGTAAGGAAGGATATTTATCATATGCTTCAGCTATTACTATACATCATCTGCCTAAGGAATATAAGCTCCATCAGGGGAAGAAAAATATTTTGAGCAAAACCTCATCAGCATCTTCCCATTCACGATCATTTTGTTTTTCTGTTCTGGGCCTTTCATACTGAAGTAGATTCAAACAGGGCAATGTCGTTTCTAAAACATTCAAATATTCTCTCATGATATAATTATTACATGGAAAACACTGTGTAGTAATGAACCAACAAAGAAAAAATCGTCTAGAAATGTTTTTGAGAAGCTACAAATGTCTGCATTGTTTGTCTCAACAAATGTACTATTTATAAACTATGTTGTAAGATCTAATTTACAATTTAAGAATTCAGTGAGTTAAAATGTCTCACAAAACAATACTTTGCAAGCAGAATTTCAAATGAAGCAATTTGGGCCATGTTGTCAGAACTCAATAGACTTCTAACATTTTTACATAAGATTGAGATTTATTTTTTGAGCTATCATTTTTCTAGATTCATAAAAGCAAAAGTAAAATATAATTCAAACATAAGGTAACATTTGTTACTGATTTCTGTATTTTATTGGATTTTGTGAGTTTGCCATTTTGCGGGTCAGAATTAAGTATAAAGAAATTATGTTATGCTTGTTTCAATCCAACTTTTTATTTCTAAATACTATTTATCAATGTTTTCTAGCTTTGTGAATACTTTTTCTAAATGTAAAGGTAATGCATAGTAAAGAATCCACCTGCAAACTATGCAAAAGATAATGAAGAACAAAAGTCTTCTCATTTATTGCTTATCCTCAATTCTTGAGCACTATTTCAATATTCAATTGCACACATGGTATTATTATACAGTGAATGGTATTCTGTGCTTTGCTTTTTTAAACTTCTTAAACATTTTAATTATGATAAAATGCTCATAGCAATGTATTATTTTCTTAAGCATATTTTTGGATGTGTAGTTCATAGTGTTAAGTATATTCACATGGCTGTATATTTAAATGTCAGAATTTCTTTTATCTTGCAAAACTAAAAATACTATACTCATTAAACAGAAACACATAATTCCCTTCTCCCTCACAGTTGCTGGCAACTGCTGCTATTTCTGTGTATGAATTTGACTTATGTAGCTAGTTCATGTAAGTGAACTTTCACAAATTTGTCTTTTATAATGGACTTATTTCAATTAGCACAATGGCCTCCGTGTTTCAGACTTCCCTCCTCGTTAAGACCAAATTATACTATCTTGTATGTGCCATCATATGTTTTGTATTTCTTCACAAGTCAATGACACTTTGATTGCTTCCACCTTTTATTTTCTGCTAGTAATATTCTGAGCATGGGGATGCCACTTTTCCTTTCTTCCTTTTTATTTAGTAGATGTACGCAGTACATAATAATTACATTTCCTGTGGGGAGTGGGCACATCTGCATAATATCTCTTAACTCTTCTTCCATCCTCTTAGCCTCCCATTGCTCTCAACTCCTTCTACCTCTTAGTTCTCTCCCATTTGCAAAAGATCTATTTCCATGATTTCTAATGTCTTATATTTTGCTCTTTATTTACCTTCTGAATTTCTCATATTAGACAAACCATGTGATGTTTGACCTTCTGTGTCTAACTTATTTTACTTAATACTGTAACATCCATGTGTATCCATTTTCCTTCACCTGATTCAGATTTATTCTTCTTTATAGCACAGTAATACTCCACAGGGTACAAATACTACTTTTTCTTTATCTGTTGATATGTTGGTGGACATAGACACTGCTTCCAAATCATTAATTATTATGATTGTGCAGTTATAAATATAGGAATATATATTTCAGTCTAATACAATATCTTTAGTTCTTTTGGGAAGATACCTATAAGGGAAATAGCTTGGTCAAAAGGAATTTCTATTTTTAGTTTTATGGAAAATTCTCATACTGATTTTTGTAGTGGTTGTATTAGTTTACATTCTCACCAACAATGCAGAAGGGTTTTTTCTTTCCCCAAAGCCCATCAACATTTGATATTATTTGATTCCTAGATGACAGCCATTCTTTCTAGAGCATGCTGGAATCTCGGTGCTGTTTTAATTTGCATTTCTCTAATGGCCAGGCACGTTGAAATATCTTTAATGTATTTAAAGGCAATTTATAGTTCTGAGGAGTGTCTATCATTTCAGTTGCCCATTTCTTTGATTGGGTCTTTTCTGTTTCTTAAAAACTCTAATTTTGATTTTTTTGGGTTTATACCCAAACATGGAATTGCTGTATCCTACAATAATTCTCTTTTTAGTACCTGTTATGTTGATTTTTTTTTATTATGAAAGAGTTTTGAATTTTGTCAAATGCATTCTCTGCATCAATTGAGATAATTATGTAGGGGTTTTGTTTGCTTCTTGTATCATGAATATTTTTTCTTTGCCTTCATCTTCTTAACATAATGTATTAGGCTGATTGATTTTTGTATGATGAACTGTCTTGCATTCCAGGAATAAATGGCACTTGATCACAGTGTATAATCCCTTTAATGTGCTGTTGAATTCTCTTTGTTAGTATTTTTCTGAAGATGTTTGCAACAACGTTCATCACAGATGTGTATTTCTTTTGTATGCAGTGTCTTTGACTTTGTTTCAGAATAATGATAGCGTCATGGAATTATTTTTGTAAGTGTTCAGAATTACTCTAATTTTTGCTTGAATCTTGGTAGAATTCACCAGTATAGGTACATGTTCCTGGGATTTCATTTTGGGAAGTCTCCTAATTGCTGAATCAAGCTTTTTATTACTTTTAAAAATCTTAATGACATACTGAAGAAAATTTGTCATGACTGTAAGCATATATTATCTTATTCTTTTCAATATTTGGGTTGGACTCCACAATTTGTGTAACTATAATTTACTTCTTTAAATCAATTCCCTTAAATCCCCTTTCAAGAGCTTCTAATTCACTGTTAATAAACCAGGTTGACTAAAATTCACTGTTACTAAAACTAGGTTTACTAAAATACAATTTTTATACAACAAATTTCAGTCTTCTTACACAGAATTCACTGAACTTTCAAAGAAATATGGTCACCACCACAATGCAGACACAGGGCATTTCCAACACCCCAAACTCCTCCATTCCTCTTTTATTGTTTGCTTCCCCCAGGTAACTCCTGATACATTTTCTGTCTCTGTTTTAATGCATCTTGCAGAAATTCACATATATAAATCAGAAAAGTGTGTTTCACTATTTTTTTCAACTATGAAGAACAGAAGCTTGTTTCTTACAGTTCCAGAGGCTGAGAAATTCAAGAGGAAGGTGTGAGCAGGTCCGGCGAGGGCTGTTCAAGTGCTTCCAAAGTAGAATCTTGATGTTGCATCTTCCTCCAGAGATCTCTCCACTCACATGCTCTTTCCACTTGACAAACTGTCTTGAGATTCAGTTGTGATGTTTTATGCACATAAAGCTTTTTAATTGCTGAGTTTCACTTAATTCTGTGGATATACTACATTTTGTTTACCCTGATGGGCAGTTGAGTTATTTCTACTTTATTTTTAGTTAAATAGAAGCCCCATAAACATTCACATATATAGTTCCTTATGCCGATGATTCTTCCCCCCTCAGGATAATACCTATTAATGGCTTTCCAGGATTATATTTTATTTCAACAATGATAAAGTATTTAATTGTTTCCTAAAATATTGATATTTCTTTTGGTCCACCTCATCAGCAGTCCAGAAATGTCTTTTTTTATTTTAATATTTTAACCATTGTAGTATCATTTGCTACTTTTTTTTGTCTTTTCCTAATGATAAATGATGGTAAGCATGTTAAACATGTTTATTTTCCATCAGTATATCTCATATTACAAAAATACCTGGTGGAATTTTTGGTCACTTTTAAAAATAGCTTTTCAGTGAAGAGTTTAGCAACATGTGCTCCTAGAAATAATTTTTGAGATTGCCTATTTTCCACTCGCACCACCATACAATATAACCCAAATGTTTATGATTTGGTAACTTTATTTAACAAGAATGACTTGGTTTTAACATTATTTTGATTTACATTACTTTAGTCATGACAAGTGTTCTTTGACTGTTCTGTGATTTTGCTATTCTCTGAAAATGGCTACCATCTTATACCTTTTTTTTTTTCATTTTAAAACCTTGTTAACAATTTTTAAAAGCTTTACAAATGTAGATCTATAAGCCTGTGGTTGGATTTTCCCCTCAGTTTTGTGTTCTGCTCTGCCTTAGTTTTCTGTGTTAGGGACTGAACCCAGGGCCTCCTCCTAGCTCTGACACACGGCCCCAATTCCTTCTCTGGTTTTTGCTCCTTATGTGTATTGACTATTCACCTTATGATTCAAGTTTTGTGATCAGTTCAGAAAGACCGTCCCTCCCCAGTATTATAAGGAAGTTAAATTATTAATTCATATAAAATTCCGTTTCATTTTAAAACCTTGGTATAGGAGCCCTTGCAAATCCTCAGCTGACTCGCGCAGGCCCAGAGGATGACCGCTGCCTCCATCCCACTCTGACCACCGCCGAGCCTGCGACCTGTGTGCCGACCCAGAGGACGTCTGCACCTCCCCTGGCTCGGCCCTCTGACATCGGCTACCCTCCCCATCTCTTAGACTAAGCACTGCTGTCAACATTTAGCTCCCACTGTCCCTCCCAGAACCTTGAACTGCAGTGGACCGGCAGTGCTGGTTTGACCAGAGGCTTGGTGGCTCCTCACTCATACAGAGGACCCTGCAGGTTCCGGTCAATACATACCCAACAATCAGACGGAAATCAGCCACACAGTAGGACCACACTGCCAACAGCTGTGACTATTGGGATTGAATAACCAGATATTGGCCCAGAAGGTGAAACTGACAAAACAAAAAACCAAAATGCAATCCCAAACTTCTAGTCCAATAGGGGCGAGTACAGGAGACAGCAAAAGAGAGGGCTTTAAAACTCAAGCCAGAAATCTCTGAGAAGGCAGCAAATGAAGTAAAGAAACAAATCCATGAGGCTACAGAGGAAATGAAATTAGAAATAAGGTCTTACATAAAGACAGAAATAACAACCTTGATAAACGATTTGCTCAACATAGCTAGGGAAGAAATAGATTTAAAAAAAATGCAGGAGCATGAGAGAAAAGCGGGAAACCAGCAACAGGAGCACAACATGGCAAAGTCTAGCCAGTGCGTAGCAGTAATATCCGTAAATGTAAATGTAAAAGCCATTCTGTCAAAAGAAGCAGGGTGACAGCATGGATCAAGAAACAGGACCCCACAATATGATGTATACAAGAAACACATCTGACTCAAAAAGAAACTCAAACCAGAAGTCAAAGGATGGAAAACAGTATTCCATGCAACAGGAACCCAGAAAAAAGCAGGGATAACTATTCTTTTTGTAGACAAAATGAACTTCAAACCTAAAATGATTAAAAGAAATAAAAAGCCACTATATACTGTAAGTGGAAAACTACAAGAGGAAGAATTAACAATTATAAATATATATGCACCAAATACAGGAACATCCAACTATATAAGACAAATACTAATGGACATGAAATTCCAAATATACAAGAACACAACTGTAATAGGAGACCTTAACAGCCCACTGTCACAAAGAGATAGATCAACTAGACAAAAAGTCAGCAAAGAAATAATAGAATTGAATCATACCTGTGAACGAAAGGACTTAATGGATGTTTACAGAGTGTTCTACCCAACTACATCAGAATATACATTCTTCTCAGCTGCACATAGAACATTCTCCAAAACAGACCATATATTAACTCAAAGCATTCTTAAGTAAATGCAAAGGGAATGAAATTATTCCATGCATAATATCTGACCACAGTGCACTAAAATTGGAAATCAATGGCAAAAAACCCTGCAAAACCTGCATAAATACATGGAAATTAAATAACAACCTTCTGAACAACCAGTGGGTTACAGATGAAATTAAAGAAGAAATAAAACAATACCTACAATACAGTGAAAATGCAGACACAACATACTGTCACCTATGGGATCCAATGAAAGCAATCCTAAGAGGAAAATAAACAGCAATGAATAGTCACATCAAGCGAACAGAAAAAGCACAAATAAATAACCTAATGCTACACCTCAAGATTCTAGAAAAGGAACAGCAAGTCAAACCCAAACCTCATAGAAGAGAGGAAATTATAAAGATTAGAGAAGAAAGTAATGCAATTGAAACAAAAAAGTACAAAGAATTAAGGAATCAAAGAGCTGGCTTTTTGAGAGAATAAACAAAATTGATAAATCTCTAGCCAACCTTATAAAAAAAAAGAAAGAAAAACTCAAATCCATGCCTTAAGGACTGAAAAGAGGGAAATTGCTACAGATTCCATGGAAATTCAAAAAAATCATGAACACCTACTTTGAAAATTTCTACTCACATAGGGGTGGAAAAGACAGAGGAAATGGACAGATTTCTAGAAACATGAACTACCAAAGCTCAACCAAGAGGATACAGCAATTTTGAATAACCCAATATCAGCTATTGAAATAGAAAACATGATTAAAAGCTTGCCAACAAAGAAAAGTCCTGATGGATTCATAGCTGAATTCTACAAGAGATTTAGAGATTTGATGCCAATACTCCTTAAACTCTTCAATGAAATTGAAAGAGAAGCAGTCCTCCCTAAATCATTCTTGGAGGCAAATATGACTCTGATACCAAAACCAGAGAAAGACCCAACCAAAAACAACTATAGACCAATCTCACTAATGAACAATGATGCAAAGATTCTCAATAAAATTTTGACAAATAGAATGCAGCAAATCAAGAAGGTTATACAGCACAACCAAGTGGGATTTATTCCAGAAATGCAGGAGTAGTTCAACACATGCAAATCAATAAATGTAATACACCACATCAAAAGAGCCAAAAGTAAAAATTACATGATCATCTCAATAGACACAGAAAAAGCTTTCAATAAAGTCAAACACCTTTTCATGATAAAAACTACAGAAACTCAGAATAGATGGTATGTACCTCAATCGCATAAAGCCCATCTATGACAAACCAACAGCTAACATTATGCTAAATGGACAAAAAATGAAAGCCTTCGCTCTAAAATCAGGGACAAGACAAGATGTCCACTATCACCACTATTCAATATAGTTCTAGAAATATTAGCCAGAGTAATCAGACAAGAGGGAGAAATAAAAGGAATAAAAGTAGGAAAAGAAAAAGTTAAATTATCATTATTTGCAGACAACATGATACTCTATATAGAAGACCATAAAAACTCCATTAAAAGACTACTAGAGGTAATAAATTCAGCAGCATAGCTGGATACAAAGTCAACACTCAAAAATTAATAGCATTCCTATACACAAACAAAAAACTCACTGAGAGAAATTATAGAAATATCACCTTTCACAATAGCATCTAAAAAAAATCATATACTTAGGAATCAACCTAACCAAGAATATAATATATATGCTATTGTTGAAGAAAAATAACACTGTTCTATTAGTTATAATCATAAGTCTTTCTATTGTTCTTACATTATTAAAAAATGCAAGCTAACATATACAACTAGATTTTAATTATACTTATAGACAAAGGGTTTTAAACCAGTTTT
Source organism: Hydrochoerus hydrochaeris (assembly GCA_004027455.1). Taxonomy (NCBI): domain Eukaryota; kingdom Metazoa; phylum Chordata; class Mammalia; order Rodentia; family Hydrochaeridae; genus Hydrochoerus; species Hydrochoerus hydrochaeris. Next base: position 52,032 of record PVLA01005796.1, on the reverse strand, counting down.
AAAACTCAGTTTTTCAAAAGTAAACACACTTTATATACTAAGAGAAGAAATAACATTAAAATGGTTCTCCCATCATCACGATGAGAGTAAAATAGGCATTACTTATCAAAAGTTATGTTCTGCCTTTATTATAATTACACCACAATTCTTTAAACAAATAGGAAGTGAGTGGAAAAAAAAAAAAAAACCTCATGTTGGTAGTAATCTCCGATTGCGAGACAGTTCTCCAAGGGAACCAAAGTGCTCACCCCTTTTCTCGCTTGTGTTTATCAAGAGTGACTATAAAATGTGCCTGCCGCGCAGCCTGAGATAAAAGTGAGCAGGCTGGGACAGCTCAGGCTCAGTTCCAGTCCCCTCGAACCCGGCCCCAAACCGGGAGGTTGCTGTTCAACACTGTGCCCAGCGAGCTGTGTCTCTCTGGGGTATAAAATCAGGACAGAGGGCCTTGAGGGTCCCTTGGCTTTGTTACGAGTGGACCATGCACAGAGTGGACGGATTTTCTGAGCGTTAGGACCGGTTCACAAGGAGAAGCACATAGTTTTCTGTTGATCCTGGCTGGGTGTCTTTTCCTAGCCACACTTCCTGTGTGCTGTCTTTCTGTTCCACTTCCTGTGTGCTGTCTTTCTGTTCCACTTCGTGTGTGCTGTCTTTCAGCCACGTTGGTGACCAGAGTGCAGTGAACTTGTTTCCTAACTGTTCATTCCTCACTTTGGCATTAGTCATTTTCTCTATTCAAGCAAAATTTTTGAAATTTGTCTATAACTCATTCAACAAACAAATGATATTTCAGGCTTGCTAGGTATGTGTACCACACATTTAGACCAGCTACTAGAAATAATAATAAAATTTTAAAAATCACCTCCAAACCATAAGAGTACCTGCTGAAACAATAAGAGAACCATAATGACAAAAAGAGAATGTATTATGTGTCTAATACAGTTAGTGGACACTAGGTATTTACAGTTGTCTCATGTGAGTACAGATTTGAATCATTAGTCTGTGTCTTCTATAATCTGTGAGCTGTAGCTCAACTTTACTGAAGCTCAACTATTTTTACTGTTAAATAACAGACATGACACAGCCTAGAACATGATTTCTTTTCCTATAGAGGAGTTAATGTTTACTGAAATTTAAATCTTTTAATGTATCATACCTTGTAGATTCCAAGGTTTTATATTGACCTATCTATTCCAAGGATTTTATATCATTTGTGTTGTTCCCTTCTTTTTCATTTATCCCTATTAATCTTATGTTGTATTTCTTTGCATCATCTTGCAGCTGTTGAATTGTTATTTCCTGATTCCTTGTTATTTTTAAAAGATTTTCCTTTTCTGTTCACTAGCTGCTATCTTATCTTCGAGGTCTGAAATTCTATCTTCACTTTCATTGAAGCTGTTTTGGCAACTTTCAATAGAATTTTTGATTTCCTGTCTATCTCTTTGAATCTGCTTCATGCATTCTGTTTGTTTCTTATACTATTCATTCAGGGATTCTATCTTTTTGTTTTGTTCCTCTAATTTTTTAACTGTGTCTTCTTTAGATGTGTTCAGTATTTCTTTCACTACTTTTATCATTTCTTCTTTTACCTGGGAGATTATTTCTGATTAGAGTTCCTTCATAGCTTCCTGGAGTTGCTTCTTTATTTCAGTTGATATCATTTCAGGCATTATATTTTCTTCTATGTACATGGCTCCTAGGCTTTCTTGGGATGGTCTGGAGGTTTGAGATTGCATTTTGGTCTTTCATTTTTGTCATTTTCCTATATTTCCATGTTTCCAGCAATGTTCCAAAGCTTCCCCTGGGTGTGCTGGAAATCACCTCCTGTGCTTTCAGCTTCTGGGACTCCGAAGGCCTTGGCTTCCCTGGTTGAAAGAAGGTCACTGGGGGTGGTCCACTCAGGCCTACAAAACCTCTTGAGCCTAGTCCAGTGTCCTAGATCGCTGGATTGGCTTCCAGCGCCTGGGAGTGATGGTCCCAAACTCTTGCTAGGCCAGCGCCTGGGAAGCTGGAACTCACCTCATGGCGCGGGTCTGGCACCCCTGGTTGAAAGCTATTCCAAGAAATTTAGTTAACTTTGCTTTGCTTTTCTGTCAGTAATGCTCAGTTGATCACTTAATACCAATAATAGGGTGAGGAAAAGGAATAAATCCAGACAGAATCAAATAAAGAGAAATACATGAGAATGTCTTGTTGCTACTCTGCTTTTAATTTTTTGTTTGCTTATTTTTGTTATTCAAAGGTTTCTTTTAAAAGCAAATAAAGGCTGTAAAGCAATTCTAACATTTCCTGTTCCTCCACTGTCATCTAAGTGATCGTCACCTTGTACCACCTATCTAAAGCATCATCTGTGCCGTTCACTGGACAGCTATTACCAAAGTCTTCTTAGATCTCCAGACTGTGTGGCCTTTAGATTTTCTACTAATTCTTGAAGCCAACTACCCATCTACCCTATTTTTCAGTCTTTCCAAATTAATGTAATGCTTAAGTGGTCAAGTATTCACCCATCCATCTTTCTCTGCTATGATTTTTTCCTTCACATCAAGCTCTTTCTACTTCCATCACCCTTAGTCCTTGTCTTCCAATCTCTTGACTCTCTTATCACTTGTCTCTCTTACTGTCATTAACTCATTTTACAGTATTAAATGCAAAATCTACTTCATCAATGACTCTTTTATGGTCGCTGTATCTATCAGATTAAACTAGTATTGGCCAGCCTTTTATTTACATCTCATGGATAAGTTTCCTATCTCCCTGGTATCACAGTGCTGAGAACATGTTTTAATTTACCAACTAGAAACTATGCTACATGAAGGTGGTGACTTTTAACTATTTAGTTTACTATTTTCCTCCCTAAAACTATCCTTGAGAGATACTATGCTGTCTAAAATGTATTTGTTGGAGATCATCCTAATTTGTTTGCATGCTTTGTATGCATCTACCGAGTTACAAATTGCTTGAGCACAGAAGTCATCTTATTAATTTTCAGATCTCCCTCAGAAACCCAAACATAAATAAGTGATTCATGTTTGCAGAAGCTATTTGTTTAAAATAATCTAAAATTATTCCATAATATTTTGGAGACTCTACTTAATTTGCATTGAGTTTATAAACCAGAAACTTGGCTGAAATTTCTGACTTAGTTAGTTTTTGAGGTTTATTGTTTTCTCTTGCCCAGGTAAAAAGCATCAGAGGTGCTCCAGAAAGAGATACAGCTTCCTAATGATAAGGCACAAAAATTCCTTCCTGGAAGTGACTCAGTTCACTCACATGGTTCCATTTTCAATATTTCAGATTCAGATACAAAGAAATTTTACTCTGGGACACAGGATACATTGAAGCTAAACACTCTTTTCTCTGTTCCTTTCTAAGTCTATATCATTCTGAAAAAAATTATATATATAGCATATGAGATAAATACATGTATAGATTATATAAAATAAATGTGTATGAGACAAGTACATATGAAATTAAATGTTTCCCTCATGAATGGAATTATTAACCAGCTAGGTGGAATAAAGTATGTATGAAAACAAAGTAAATTCTTGTTGATAAAATGCAACATCAGACACACATGAGTAATGGGAAAGATTTTTTTTTCTTAACTTGATTTAGTTGCTATGTGAATTGCTGCATCCTTTGCATTTAAAGTTGCCTCATTTGTAAAAGAGGATAATGATGCAGACCTCTTCACAAGATCATTGTGTCACTTAACTAATTAATACTGTAATTATAAAGTACTTAAAAAATATAATGCACTGTACAAATGCCAAATGTTGTTATTAGAATCCTTTGAGTACTCAGCTCATCTAAATTTACTACTTAGGCAGGAAAATAATTCTAAACAGTAAGAAAATCTCAAATACATATACTAATTAATCCAGTTTAAACATTTATACTATAAATGCGCCTCGTTAAAAGATGCATTTTAATTAAGGCCACCACTAAAGTTATTCTTCAGAGTTTGAGTTGAGTTGCTTGAGGTCTGCATAAGATGAATTCTGTTTTGGCCCTTTTTGCATGACAGTTTAGATTACATGTATCTTATGCATATATTTTATGCTGATCTATTTGTTTGATTGAATGTTGATTGTCATGGATTCTCACAATACTCATTTTAAACTGAGAATACAGGAAAGGAAATTAGCATACTATGCTTTTCTCTGTAGTGAAAGATTAAAAAGGAACAATATAGTTTCTAGCTGCCATGCTATTATTTGAGTCTAGTATCCATCAGGGGACCTTTACTGGAAAGGGCTTCTCCTAGATTGGAAGATGGAAGTTTAATCTGTGTTTTAAGGAAAGCTTGATTTTGGCAGCAAGGCTCATTATCTTTATGGGTTAAAGCTGCAGGTCCCAGAGCTGACAGGACACTAAAGGGGTTGAATGCAGTCTCTGTGGGTATTGTAACAGTACATCAACAGGCAAGACATAGTAACTAATGGTCGAGATAGAATAAAAAGATTCTGTGATTTTATTTATTTATTTGTTGGTCTTAAATGAATGAACTACTTAGAGAATTTATTCTAGGTAATAGCATTTTATCCATTACAGTGGAAATCTGAATTTTGTATTTAATTTCAATTACTTCAGAAAAAAATACATGCTAATTGGTCAATTGGGTCACTGCCTAACATTTTTTTTCCATGTAACTTGCACTAGAGTTGCTAGGCTGAGTATAAAACACAGTACACCCGTAGAATAATATTGTCCAGCTTTTGTGAGATATTTCTGTCAGAGACACAAACATATATTAACAGCTGCAAAAAGCAACAATGATAATGATAAAATATAAACAGAAACAACTTGGAGGTTTTTCTCTGTACTTGTATCAGTGAAAATTTTGTTAAGCCTCTGATTACTCAACATTTCATAGGACCAGCTGGACAATGGATCACACAACTTTTCCCTTGAAAACTACAAATAAGCCCATAAGTGAGAACACTATTTCATCTACTGAATCTGTGGTAGCAAATCTTACCTGGTACACACAGATGACCACCTATTTTAAAGGTCTCCCCTCTATATCAATAAAATAATGGTGGTACTATGCATCAGAATATATATAACTAGTGAGGCAATTTAAGGAATGAAACTTTGATCATGTCTACTTTTTTATCTTTTGGTCACTGGACCCATCAGGTAATTTATAGTTTCTGAACCATCACCATAAACCAAAAGCAATCATTATTTTAATTTAAAAATAGAATGTATTATTGAGATTACAAAACAATGTACCAGAGAATGTTTTTCAAAGAAAAAAAATTATATTTTAGGAAAACTGAGTGTGTTTTCTAAGTAATATAATCAATATGTCAATATAACTACTTTAGAATATTTCACCATTATAATAAAAATAAAACATTCTGAAACGTGTTTATACCTGTTTTTCTCTTTTCATCTCCTTCCTCTTACATTAAAATAAGTCAAAAAACATGCTTTTGAGTCATTAAATGTTCAGAACCTATTGTTATGTACACATTCTTATGTAAATTTTAAAATTCAATTGCAAGAGTGAGAATTTTAGCTATAATAGACATAGTTGAGTTTTAAAAATCACTGAGTTCAATTTTTATATCATATTCTTTTTTGTAAAAACAAAAGGTAGAAATGGCATAATTTCAAAAATAATGGGAAATTAACACTAGTTAATATACCAAATATTGTCTTAGAAGTAGTTGTTCAGGTTATAAGATTTTATATATATATAATATTATAATATTATATAATATATATAATAATATAATAAATATATAATATATTATATATTTATATATAATTTATAATATATATAATATAATATATAATATATATAATATAATATATATACACATACACATATATATGTGGGTATGTATACATATTATATTCATTTTATAACCCGATTTATACAACAATCTCTGAAAGAACCTCAGTACATTTAAAGGACACTCTAGGTAACATTTTAATTTGATACAAGAATATTTAAGATTACTTATATTTTTCATCAACTTGACACACTTTTCATACTAAATAATATCTGAAGAATGTAAAGGAACATTTAATATCAACTTGACTAATAATTTGATACATTGTCTTTAATAAAAAGCAAAAGTTTCTATTCAAGGATAAATAGCATAATTAGGTATCATTAGTCTTCCTTCCTTACTCTATTTGTATTGTGTCCTATCGTTTGTGACAAGAATTTGAGTGATAACTATATAGTGATATTTTGATGTATAAATGATCTAGAACTTGAGCAGCTATATAAATCAACATTACCAGAAACTAAGAAAAGTCAAAACAATTATGTCATATGAAATATTGCTATTTGCAATTACAGTTGTATGACAGAGAAATACCTCTAAGATTACATGAGTTGAGATACATAGGACAAGCCCTAAAGAAGTCACAAAATCTCAGTATTTGTCTAGTTCAAATCATTCTTCTATGTAAGTCTTAACTCTCTCAGGGAAGATCTTTATTTTCCCATATGATTTTAAATCCTGTTTCTAATTAGTATGAAAAAGGTTTGTTTATTTTTTCAAAGGACTGTGTTGAGTATTTAATTCAACTTTTTCTTTTTTAATGATGAAATTGAGACTTGTGTGGTACAGGAATTCCCTAGGTCAGCAGTGCCCAACATTTTTGGCACCAGAAACTGATATCTGGAAAGATCATTTTTCTATAGACTGAAATGGTTTGAGAATGATGCAAGTGTATTAGATTTACTGTACACTTTACTTCTATTATCATTATCTTGCAATATATAATGAAATAATTATGTAACTCACCATAATGCAAAAATTACTGCGAGACCAATCTTGTCTCCTTCAACTAGATGACTCCACTTGGGAGTGGAGTCATCTAATTATGGGAGATGATGATACCTGAAATGTGTTGCTTATGGTCAGTTTGGAAAATCTGGTTTTGCATGTCATTATGTTCAGTTTGGAAAATCTGGTTTTGGTTGTTGTCATTGCAGAAAATCCTGCTTCATAAAAATAGAGTGTTGGAAATGTAATTGGGATTTTCAGTATTTTTGTGACAATCAAGTTGTTTTCCCCTGACTTTAATTTAGGATAAAAAGATTTGAAATTTTCTCAGATATTATATTAAGGCCCCAATCATTTGTTATCTCAAGCAGTTGATCTTCTAGAATGTACAAGTTGATCCACATTGCTTATTTACAAGTGATAAATGTATGTAGTCCATCCAGATTGGAGATCGTTTGTAGTTGGGAAGTAATGCTCAAACTCTTAAAAGCTGAAGTAGGTGATTATGTACCCAGTGGAAGAAAGAAGGATCTAAGTCTTTCTAAAATCTGTGTGAATGTTTGAAACATGTTACAATTCATACGTTTCCCTCATTGTCTTCTTAACTACAGTTTGACTTCGAATGCAGCCACTTTATCTGCCAACTTGTATATAGTTGCTGTTCTCCCTTGTGACAGATTGAGTTTGCTGAGCAGGTTGAATATGCCAAACAAGTAAGAAACTTTTGCAACCTATATTCTGTTACTGAAAAATGTTGCCAATGTTGACTGGCTTTTAAAAATGTTGGCCAAGGTTGACTGAAGTGGCTGTTGTAACTCAAAACTCTATCCGGTGATCAACCTTTAGGAAACTGTGTCATTTCTATGTGTAAAAGAAGACATGTGTGGTCTGTGTCTATGTCTTCACAGAGACATGTGACCACCCATGAGTTAGGGGTATTTATTTTAATGTGGCTAATAATTTTAATTACATCTTGCAAGATATTGTAAAGTTCAGGTGACCATTTTTGCATAGCCAGCATTTTTCTGTGAATGACATAGTGTGTAGATTGACAATGAAAAGCAAACTTTTTGACCCAAAGAGTGGAACCAGAAATCCATGCAGTCAAGAAAGCATTGCCATCCATGAATATACTCACTCAAAATGGTCAGTCAGTTTTATTGATATGCAATCATCAAAAGACTTTTGTAGTTCTGTTACTTTGATTTTTGGTTGGCAATGAAATGCATAAAACATGTCCCCATGAACATCTTCTTGAAAATATATTCCACAGAAATGGAAAAGAATCAATCTGAGTCTTGTGTAAGAAATGGGATACAATTGAACCCATAATGCTAAGCATAATAAATCAGATACAGAGGTTTAAATATTATGGCTTCTTACCAAGGGCTGGTCAGACCTTGATACCTGTAGGGGGACAATGGGGAATAAAGAAAGACAAAGAGACAAATTTCAGGGTCCAAGGGGGATGGGAGGAGTTCAGCTCTAGTGGACTGGCTCAGCTACCTCAGAAGTTGGCTCACTTTTATTGGCTAACAGGGAACCCAGGCAGAGGGTTAGTACATGCCTCATGGATGGTAATGGTAGGAAATGGGTGGGTAAGGATTAAATTAATGAGGAATCAGATTTTCTCCAACCCCAAATGCCTGTGTTTTGATAACTATCCTCAGCAGATGCTATCTTGCCTCAGGAGTGCTGGGAACACATGGCCTTCCATTAATCTCCCTGTTTCCGAAGCAAGATGACACCAGCCTCAGGAGTTAGGCCCCCATAATCTATCATGTAACCTCTTCAATGAGAATAGTTTCTCTAATATGAGAAAACCAAAGTATAAAACGATTTAAAAAGTAAAGTACAGATGATAGGAAACAGTGAGATAGGCTGTGTAGAGATGGGGAGGGAATCTAAGGACAGGGGGAGAGGGTGGATAGGTGAGAATAGAGGAAGTAAATAGGATAAAGATGTGACAGGTACATTAGCACTGATGTGCCACCATAAATATATTTATTATACATCATGAACCTATAATTTTTTTACAGTATTATTGCTTTGTTGTCAGCATCAGTAGACTCATAAACCTGAATTCGATAGCAAAGTAACTCATCAATCTTCTCTGACGATTGCTCCTCAATAGCTTCAGTTACTACATCTATTCAACTGGTCGTGGAGCTGACTGGAAAAGGAACATGTGTCACCTTTTGAACTCAACTTCTCCTAAAGGTTCATGACAAACATCCTTAGCAGTAGAAAGGAGAAAGGATCAACCCTTGACCAATAGTAAAGGATTTCTTAGCTTTAGCAAGGCAATCAGCCACTAAGATTGATGCTCTCATGCAAATGCGAGGAGAATAGTGATGAAATAGTGGCCTTCAGTAATTGTTTCTGTTTTTTTTTTTTTTTCTTCTGAAAAATTCCACAGGAGGATCTTTCAGTGCACAAAGCTCGGTGATCTTCTACTAAAGCAGTTCTGAAGGTTTCATAGCTTTGTTAGATAAAGGAATACTTCATATTATATAACAAGGGATTAGAGAATGACAGTCATTTATAGCATTGAGTCTATAATTTAGACAGGACTTTAAGCATGTTCTTTTATATGAAGTCTTCTTTTTTGGTTAGAGCCTTCTGCTGTCTCATTGTTGGATCTTTCTCTCTTTTCAAAGAAGCTGCTCAGCGATGTTTTTTTTTTCACTTCCTTTGGTGACAGTTAACTTCCTTTCATGAAGATTCACTCACCAAACTGACCAAGACAAGTGTGTAGTGTGGGAAAGAGACATAAATGGAAGTAGTGAATATGAAAGAATATGGACTTATATGTGGACTAAAACACATGACAGATTTTGATTTAAAGTGTGATGTCAGGTATAGTATAATTGTCACCACTCACTAATCATGTTTTGATATGAGCTGCAGGCAGTTGATATACTATGACTTCTATGCAGTCCAACTTCCCTAGTAATGTTAATCTGATCTACACCAGCTTTCCAGGCTAGCATCACTGCCTCAGCTCTGCCTCAGATCATCAGTCATTAGCTTCTCAAAAGGAGTGTACAACCTAGATTCTTTGGACAAAGCATGCACAGGAAGGTTTTTGCTCCTATGAGAACACAATGTGCTGCTTATATGACAGGAAGTGGAGCTGTGACTGTGATATGAGCAACAGGGAGTGACTGTAAATAAGGATGAAGCTTCATTCCCTTGCTTGCAGCTCACTTCCTGCTTTACTGGTCAAATTTCTTATGTGTTCCCAGGGTTGGTTATTCTTGCCCTAGATCACAGGGTGACTAGAGCGTCGTGTGGATCCACAAAATTTTTATTATCCTACAATGATGTTAAGGCTGTCCTCAAACAGAATAGCAGAGACATTTTTGTTTTGTTGGTTACCTTGCATAAAGGTGGTCTCATGGATATTTGAAAGGAGTCTTAAAACGAAATCTAACTGAAGTTTTTTCAATCCAGCTTGCTGTTGGGAACTGTTTCATACACTCCCTTTTCTGTCATGCTATTTTGTACCCTACTTCCCACAACCAATACTATTCCCTTCTCATGATAGCAATGCCTTCTGAAATAGTGGCAGTGATGCTACTTGGGTTGGTCTTGGAACTAACAGCAATCTCCTTCTTCTCTACTTTTTAGCATCTCTGATATTTTGGCAGTTACATTCATGTTTTGTGCTAAATTTTTCCTCAAAATACATTTATTAATGAATCATTAGTGTTGACAAAACCATTATTCTGCTGGCATCAACTTCTGCTTTCCAATTTAGAATCCATAAAACTAATAAAATATGCTGTATGTATTATGTGTGAGTAATATTGTGGTCTATATACTAAAATAAGGCAGAAAACAGAGAAGGCAGAAGCTATGGGATGGAGGGTCATGAAACATGTAAACAAAAAGGGAAACCCTATAAGGTACAGTGACACCCCGGAAAGTAGAATCCAGTTCTGATTTTATTTTCTGGAACGTTGTCAAGGCACCCCAAAATCAGCTAATTCTGGAGGTTGATTCTTAATTTCTCTGGAACTTTTATAGACCTGGTTCAAGTCACCCTTAATTACTACTAAACTCTGTTTTTCAGGAAAGGGGATAGCAGTTGCTGTTCCTTATGGAAGAGAAAGTCAATCTGTAAAAGTGAATTGAGAAGCAAAGAAGACCAAACAGGTTATAGCTTTTGGAAAATTCATTTAGTAACACTGAGGTGAGAGTATATTCTATATACCATGATCATCCTTCCAAACAGAATTCTCTAAAACTCTAAGGAAGGGAAAATCACTTTAATGGTTTTCTTCACCTTTTACCGACAACTACAAACATCAACACCGAACAGAATTTTGATTTTTCAAATGTACATCAAAAGCCTATGGAAATGACAGGAGGAATGCCAAAATATCCTTGGGCAAATACCTTTTAGACTACTAACACGGTCTCGTAATACCTAAGATGTGACTAGATTTCAAATTTCAAAGGTATGTTTTTCCTTCAGGCATGCTTTTTTTGTAAAAGAGAGCCACTACTGCCTTTTGTACTGCATTAGCTTTGACTTTTTACTTTTCTGTCTCTAAATAAAAAGATCTAAGATGCAAATGTATCTTTTTTCCTTCCTCCTTGAACATACTTCTGTAAAATCTACCAAATCTCATTTGTTATTTGTTATCCAAAAGTCAGTAAGGATCTTTAGTGTCCCAGCTGTCCTAGTTAAGAGACACAAGCTTTGTAATGTCACTAAATCTCTCTGCATCAACCAGTAAAGGGCACATTTTCTAGAGACTTGATCCACCTTCAACTCAATCCACCATTTAGTCTATAAAACCATTAGACATTTTTACTTTTCAAATCAGATTCTTCTAGACCAGTGTAAATATAGATAATAATAATAATAAATATCATTTTGCGGTTGTTTGCACTGTTCTTAATCAATGTAAGATTTAATAAAACTTGACAATCCAAATGTTGTTACAGTACTTTTTAAGAGATAATAAATTTATGATTCAGAACAGTTAATATCCCAAATCATGTACTAAGTAGTAACATCAAGATTCAGACCCATATTCCACACTTCCAATTTCCTAGCTTATGCTACTGGGTGGTTTCTTTCTGTTCTCATTAACAGAAATTTTGATGCCTCGTAGTGGTAAGAGCTTTGGTATATCTATATGTTAGTGAAATCTCTTCTTTTCAGTTTATCTAAGAAAAATTCAATGCTTGATACAGACAAAAATCAAAAAATGTCAATATTCAATTAATTGGCAATTTATTTAGTATGTCATCACTTTGCATGACATTATAGATTAAAATTTGGGTTAAATAAAAATCACAGAGAGCATGGCACATGTAACGCCCAAAATGGAGACTTATTTATTTATAAATGATAATTAAACATAAAAAGTAAGTAATAGTTCTAAGAAAGGATACATAGCAGGAAGGAAATGAAGGCAAACACTCTGATAAGTGAGAAATAATGGACAAGGAAGAAGAGAACCTGAAGATAAGTAGGAAATAAGTAAACCAAATGCAAATTGTCAAGCAAAGTACCAAGAGGGATACATAATGATAAAAGTTAGAGTGAGTTCTGGTTTGTTTTCTAATAGAAATGAAAATATTCAAACTCACAAGAAAAAAGTAAGCTTTTATTAAGTTTTTGTAAAATCTATGTGCCATCCGGAAATCCATTTAGCACAGTGGTTTCTCACCATGCACAGATTGGGGTATGCTAGGGTGCTTGGGGAAAAAAGAAAGTTCCATGAGTTTTCGTTCAGATTTACAGAATCTAGCTCTGTCCTTAGAGTTCTTGTCTTTTCCTCTTATCCCCCGCACACTCCTCTTCCTCTTCCCTCCCCAACTTCTTTTTTTTCTCCCGGCTCCTCTCTGTGTTTCTCTTTCTGCCTCCTCCTTTCTCCTCTAATGATTCCTCCTGCAGTAGCTCCCCTTAGGAGCACTCTGGTAGAAACCTGCACACATGGAAACAGACTTTGTATTACAAACATTTGCAGATAGTACCAGATGGCAGAGGTAGCTCTGGTGTCCGCTGGACAGCGTCACAGTCATGCTGTGTGCTTTCTATGCAGTGTCATAGCGAACAGCGGTGCAGTGCTCAGTGAGACCCCAGGATGTTAGAAAGCAAGAGGAAAAGCAGTGTGGTGTGGAGGGGGCTGTTAGGGAGCACAAAGCAATAACCACAGAAACTGAGGAGAAAATACAGTGTAAGACTCCCCTTGTGGGACTCAGGAACATTCTCCCAGAACGGAACTCATTTGCAAGTTGGGACTTTCTGTGTATTCTACTTTCCCATAGAACTCTGATAATGAATTAATCTCAGAAAATAGCAGGTTAGTGATCCATAAGGTTGTATATTTTGCCAGAAAGAGAATCAAAGACAATGTTTTCATAATTCAGAATACTCAGTATAGTTTCATAGGACAAAAGGAAACTCATAGTTCTGGAAATTGTTGGGAAAATAGCTAAGTGAGCATAAATGGGAGACAAAGAGAAAGGTCTTACTAATATAAATATGTAATCAGAGGATTGATTTTCAATGATGGTTGTATAATTATCAGAGGAGGAAAAAAGTTGATAAAGCGAGTGATGAGACCTAACAATTATACATTCAAAATTAGACGATGAGCCTGTTCTGCACAATTATTCAAGATCCTGATACCTAAGGAATATTACCATTCTTTTCTTTGTTTGAAATTCCCAAAATAACTAACTTCTCTCTGAAAGTTTAGGGAACGCTGCTAATGTTTGTTGGTTTGTTTGTTGGGCTATCTCTACAGTGTCTAAGTTTGAAATATGCTAATACTTGTGCTAATAACATGGAAAATCTGCTACAAAAAGAACTTTGGAGACTTCTACTTGCAAAAAGATTGACATGTCATATTACTGACAAATAGTCTAAAAAGTAATTATATCTAATTAAATGAAGCAACAAAGACAGTAACAAATTTTTGCATATATTCTTCCTTTTAGAACTTACATAAATATTGGAAAGTGTATAAAATTTGAAGTAAAATGGAGAACTGTATCTCAAGAAAACTTTAATATTATTTTAGAAAGTAGAGCTCAACTAGTGAATATCAAGTTAGTTCATTTTTAATTGAAAAAAAAATTAAGAAAAAATGGGCATATTTACCAGGCCTAACACTAATAAAGCAGATGTTATAATGTTTGGAATAACATTATGAATCATGGAATTTTTAAGCTAAAAATATTATTTAGCATAAATCTCATCCTTTCTAACAATGTCAAAAACATCATGAGCACTAAAAAGATTGTCCTAAACTTTCCTCAGGGTTTATGGTCTGCAATTCTGGAATACATTTATTATTTTGTATTAAAAATCATGCCCAAGAATACTGAAGTATAAGAGAATTCTTTAGGCAGAAAAAACCTTAGTGGAGAAGGATCAAATGAAAATATAATCTCATTCTCACCCTATGCTTCAAAAGTCATGCTCCCAAGGAATTTTAGAAACAAGTGCTTTTAAACTAAATTAAATAAATGATCACCGTCCATATTTTCTTCCCTTTAATTCTGATGATATCTCTGAGACATAGGACTACAGTGTAAGGGTTATGCTTGTAAACCAAAAGGAGAAAGGAGAAGAGTGAAAACCTCTGCCCAGGGTTGTCCATGATCGCGTCATGTTTATACTTAACAGAAAATAAGCTTTTTCTTCCAGAGCTCCCCTCTTTCTTCATACTTTTGGTGAAAACAAACAACAGGCTTTTTTCCTGGAAGACCCACTGAAGAGAAAGTTCTGAAGCTCTCCCTGTATCATCTCTTGTGTCCCCAGATAAAGGAACTCTTTGTGCTTCTTTCAAAGCAAGATGACTCAGAGACTGTAAGCATCATTCAAGATAAATTCCTGCCACAAACTCTAGTGTGTTCCTTTGATGAAGCCTTAAACTTGTTCTTTCAGGTGAAAACCACACCAGAATCCATATTCTACTGCTCCATCTTTTGAGCTGAGTGAGAACTGTTCAGCTAATGCAGTTATAAACAAATACACAAATGAATTATAGTAATTGTATAAGAAGCTACACTGTGAGATTTCACAAGTTCTTGTGCTGGACTGTTTCATAATAACTTAAAGATGTAATCTCTGCTGTTTTCTTTTTCTTGCTTTTTACCTCCTAGTCACACTTTTGAAGGTGGTACTTGAAAAAAAATTTAAATACAATTGTAAAAACTATCACACCTTTTGTTCCCACTGTAATATTAGCACTAATGTGGTATTAAGCCCAGGTATGTGCTAAAATTTTCTAGAATTTTGATGTCTGTTACTTCATCAACTGGGGGTAATTTGGAAATATCAATCAAAATAAATAATGTATTTGCTCCTTAACAGACTAACTGAAATTTCCCATTTGATAAGATTAATGCATTTTAAGCTTACAGTCTGAGAGAGATTTAAAGGTGTAACTCACAACTTAAACTATTTGAAGGCATCAAATAAAACTCACAACAAAAGGTGAAAAGTTCCCTGGTGCGCAAATCATAGAAAGTTAGCATTAAAGTTACCTGCGATGAAATAGCCCACACATGTGTAGGAAGCAGAAGAAAAGGGGGTAAAGGAAATATAATTAACAAAGTATTTGTTCCAAGATTATATATTGACCATTAGAATTTGATTTCATCAATTAAGAAAAATAAACAAGATTCTGAGTAAATTCTGTATCAGAAAGCTTATTTTTGTTATCATAAACAGGGACATGATACTAGTTACTATTACAGACATAACTTTTACATAGAATCAAATACATAGAAGTAAATATATATAATGTTGCTACTTTCAATTATCAGAGATTTAGTGGATGCTATTTCTGTTTGTTTTGCACTGAGCTTAAACCACAGGATTAGAAAGGACCAAAAATATCTGAACACACACTTTTATTATGTATAAAAGTTAAATTGACATTAATTCTAGCTTGCATAAAGAAAAATGCACATTTTCTTATATTTTACTCTGATATTTATAAATCTGTAGGCAAATTAAAATCCTACTATAAAATTAATAACTTTTATTACCTGTAGCATTATTCCAAACTATTAAAGTAATAGATTTAGAATTTAGGATTAGAATTTACTCTATGTCTGGCCCATATAAGTCAGATCTATTGCATTATATGTTTTTTTTTTTACAAAAGTTTAACTCTTCAAAATATCTGTGAAAAGAAGTAGTTCATTTAACATTTCATGCTATCATGGCATAATTGCAATAGCTAGCTAAAATATCTTTAATTACAGTGATTCTTTTCCACAAATAGTGTAGTTTTAATTTGGTTTTTTGGAAGAAAAAAGTTTTCAAAATCAAGCACTGCTTGATAAGTATCTAAACAAATGCAATGTCCTAGTACTCACATTTGTTTTACATATGCCACATAAAAACAGCTTTAAAAAGAATATATACTGAATACTTTATTTCAGATTAAAATGAATAAGGAAACAGTTGGCTTTTTATAAATTTACATCAGGTACAAACAGTGATAGATAGCTCATTGAAAATAATGAAATGTAATTAGCATTCTAGGGATTAAAAATTGTGTGGTTACATGATATAACTTAATGTCTTGGCTCGTTTTAGCAAATATAGGTTCAAGATAAACTATGATGCATATGTGTATTTCTCAAGCAAGTCATTTCTTGGGTGCACCCAAAACCCAATTTTTATTACCTCACCAATACTATTTATTCTCTTCTCTCTGGAATGACTCCGGCCCCCCAGCTGCAGAAATAAATGCTAACATGTACCATTTGCAGTATATATTACTAGGAAGGCCTAACACATACTTCAGAGAAAGACTTTAGGGTTATGTAAAATGCAATCATGAATATTCTGACATCAATTCATTACTTCTTCCTTCACACACTGGAAGACCCACTGTAGAGAAGTTCTGAAGCTCCCCTCTATCATCTCTTGTGTCCCCAGATGAAGTTAGAGTGCCAGATGTGTATCATGCCTGGTAAGAGTTCTAAAAGCTCTCGGCAACCAACACATGATGAAGAAAGCCTCTGTCTTGCCCTCACGTACTTCACACTTTCATGAAGGAGACCAATACAATAAAACACTGCAAATAAGTGATTTGAGTAAACTAAAGCGTGTCAGGTGGCCCTTCCTTTGAACAATTTATGCATATTAATTGTAGAGAGAGGGAGTACACATTTTAGATTTGTGAGGTACATCTCAGTAAGACAGAATCAGAAAAAAAACTATTATAAAATTTGTGTTCTTATTAGGTAACATCAAAGGAAGCAAGTTTGTTTTAGTTTACATCACAATGTAGGGACCATTCTATGACTGGATAGCTCAAAAATTTTATCCATAGGAAGAGATATTAAGATTGTACTGGCTAAAAATGTAGCAGGCACCTGTTTACTGAGAGAGGTAGATGTTTACTATTTTGTAGGTGTCTCAGTCACCTTGCTGATATGAACGTTCTGAGGTTTTGATGG
Source organism: Hydrochoerus hydrochaeris (assembly GCA_004027455.1). Classification (NCBI taxonomy): domain Eukaryota; kingdom Metazoa; phylum Chordata; class Mammalia; order Rodentia; family Hydrochaeridae; genus Hydrochoerus; species Hydrochoerus hydrochaeris. The sequence goes on along the minus strand of PVLA01005796.1, from coordinate 34,828 downwards.
AAAACAACACAGTTTCTATGTATGGTCACATCAGTTGAAAATGACATTGAGTCCAAAGTTATGACATCACAACAGTTTGCAAAGAGTCAGAAGCTATTTCTTTCTTTCAGGTAGGTGACTCAGAGAATAAACATGATAAGGTGACAAATATCCCTAGGGCTAATTTACATAATGTGGTCCAAGATGATTGCTTTATTTAGACAACATTAGCCTAACACTGGAGGGATATGGATTTAAAGGGCTTAGAAAATAATCCAACAGACAAAGACAAATGCAAAGAATTTAGGGAGAAAAAAGGGCAGGACATGTTTAGAATCAGAGAGGACAATGTATTGGGGAAAACATGAGTGGAAAGAGAATGGCACTGACTGACACCAAAGAAACAGGGTCATGTAGAAGAGAGAGTATGTTATTGCAAGAGCAGTGGGAAGCCTTGAAAGCCCATCCGTGGGTGCTGAGAAGCTGCTACTGACTTCTATTCAAGGGTTAGAAACCACCTTGTATCCCCTTGTGTTGATGTTTCCATCTTCAATATCTAAGAAGTTGAATATATTTATAAGTAAGGTCTGTAAAATGGTAATGAAGTGAAAAGAAGGTCATTTGAGGTGGGCCTCAATCTACCATGGCATGCATCCTTGCAAGAACAGGCACTTTGTACACACAAATGACACATGAATTCTTAAAGGGAAGATGACACACCAAAAGAAAGAGATCAGAAGAAACTGAACCTGCTTGACACTTTGACCTTAGACTCCTGGCCTCCAGAATTCTGATAAATTAAATTCCCATTGTTTAAACCACCTGGCCTTAGAACAGCATACTGTAGTGCTTAAACCTCTGAAGTCTTTGCTGACTAGTCCACCAAACATTACCTCTCTGGGCTTCAAATCTACAGTAAAGCGTTAAGACAGAAAGTGATTATGACTTCTAGCTCTGAGGTCATAGGAATTACCGTGGGGCCACTGGAATCCTATTTCCAAAAATACAGCTCTGTATTTATAGCATATCTCTCTTCCAAAATGCTCAAAACACTTCAAAGACATTTTATATCAATTCTCATAGCACCCTATGAAGGCAAGAAGATGAGAAATATTATCATTTTTATTTGACATTTCTATACACCTACTCATTTGATTATATGATCATTACTAACTGAATATAAAATTTTTTCATGGAACAGAATATGCACAAGCAAAAAGAGGCATTCAAAAGAATATTATACAATTTTGAACCATAATCATTATCATTTGTTGAATGACCTGAACATTTATAATATAATAATAATCTTGAGTTTTTCAATTAGATATTACTTTTTCTTCATTTTTGTATTTCCTTGGGAGAAATGTAAGAAACAGTAAAAAAAAATTGTAGTTATGTATTTGAACAGCACCAAAGTGAGGCTAATCTGTACATTTTTCTCTTATATTTAAAAGTGTTTATTGCACATTTTAAGACAGTGTTGAAATATTCAGCAGTCCAAAAATGAAAAAATATCACATGTGCTTATTTTTCACTTTAAGTAAAGTATCAGTATGTATTAGACAATTTTTCCATCACTGGGGCAAAATATCTGACACCTACATTTAAAGGAGTCTGGTACTAAGACAGAAATGTCATTGAGGAAAGGCAGAGAGGAAAGGAGTTAAACTTGTTGCACCAGGAGATCAAGGGAAGGAAGGAAAACAGGAGTGAGAAATGGAGAGAGAGATACACCCTTTAATCATGGCAACAGTGAACCTCCCACTCCAACTAGGTCCTATCTCCTAAAAGCACATTTAGGAATAAGCCCATCCATGAATTTCTCTACTGATGAGGATAGCACCCCCATGATTCAATCACTTTCCAAAATCTGAATCTGAGAATTCTGAGGGACATTTTAGATCTAAAACATATTTATCTGGAGTACCCCTGAAAACTTATGTCCACCTTGTAGAGTTGCCAAAGCCTTGACTAGGCAGCATTGCTCAAAAGGCCAAGTTTAAAGAATCGTCTGAGACCCAAGTCAAACTCCTAACTGTGAGCCCTTGCAAAAATCAAAAGAAAGTTAAATATTTTCAACTTATAAGAGCACAAGGTACACATTCCCATTCCTAAAGAGAAGAATGGGACATAGAAATGAATTTGAAAAAAGCAAGACTAAATTTCACTAAATTAACTCCTTTAGCTCCATGTCCACCACCTGGTTATGCGGTGATGGGAAGCAAACAGCAAGGGATTAGGAAGTCCAGCCCCTTTGGGTTTGCTCTTTGAAGTCTTGTGACTTCTCTGTCAGCCTGGCTCCACTCACGGCATTTGGCTTTCCTCGGCAAACACTCTATGCATCTGGAATCTTCAACTTGCTGTTGTCTCCACAGCAAATTTGGCTTCATTCACACAGTATCACACATACCCTTCAACGTCACACATCACTCATTTCCTGACCTCTTGGGCCTTCCACTGAGAGTCCCCATAGCCCTATAACTCTTTTATACTGTATTCCTGTAATATTAGCATAATGATTAGCATCAAAGTTTCCTGCCACCTCAAAGAGTTACCAAACTCCCTTGAACTCAGGGTAAATTTCTCCAGGTCCCCCTGGGTGACCTGGGTGTCCTGGGGCTCTCTTCATCCAGCAAAAGTCTTTCAAAGAAATTTATCTTTTTACACCTGAGATGAGTAGGATATAGTAAATTTTTGAGATGCCCTCAAGCCTTCTTTCCTACTCTCTTGGTATAAAATGCCTCTTTTTTATTAACAACACTAATATTTTTAGAAACCACACTCTCTACCCACTTAACAAGCATGTTCTTTCTAGCCAGGGTGCAAAACTTTTACATCTTCTGGCTCTGCTTTTTGCTCCTGATCTACATTGTAATTCTAGGTGAAAACAGCCAGCAGTATCCATGCCATAACCTGAACACTGGGTTTCTTGGAAATTTCCTCTGCCAGTTCAATTAGTCTGCCATATTTAAATTGAACCTCATAGAAAGTCTTAGGGTATGGATAAAATGAAGACAAGATCTTTGTCAGGATGTAATACATGTCCTGTCTATTCCATATTGCAAAGGACTCCTTGTTTGCATCTGAAATCTCATGAACTTGTCTTTTACTTGGTACTGCTTTCAGTCTTCTGGTTGTCTTAGTAATTTTGACAATTTCCAACACATACAATTTAAAGGACACTAGACTTATTTTGGCTCATAATTTCAGAAGTTTTGGTCCATGGTTGTCAGTCTCAAGTGCAGAAGCAGCTTGGCTGATGAGTCCATTGCAGAGGAAAGCTGTTCATGCCCTAGCATCCAGACAGCAGAGAGTGAAGGAGAGACAGGAAGGAAGCTATACCCAGTTAGCTAATGCCCTCAGTGGTTCACTTCTTCCAGTCAAGCCCCACCTACTAATAGTATTTTTTTTTTGTTTTTGTAATGAGGATTTAACTCATGACTTCACATTTGCCAGGCAGGTGCTATGTAACTGAGCTATATCCCCAGTCCCTTTAATAGTACAGTAAGCTATAGTATCCCATGATCCAGTCACTTTGAAAAATCCCACCTCTAAACACATGAGACTTTCAAGGATCATTTTCAGTGAAAACCATAGTATTCTGCCCTGGCCCACAAAGTATTCTTGACCCTCTATTTGTGCAAAATGCATTTAGCTCATCTCTAATGATTACCAAAATGTTAACAGTTTATAGCATTGTTGAAAATTTTGAGTCTAAGTCTCTTCTGAGACATAAGGTGAACTCTTATCTCTAATTCCCTGTAAAAATCCAAAAGAAAAATATTTCCAACATACAATTACATAGAATAAATATTTCCATTCAAACAAGGAGGCATAGAAGGCAATAAAGAAATCAGACCCGATCAAGACTGAAACACAGTAAGGCAAATATTAAATTCCATAACTCCTTGTACTTCACCTTGAGACAAGTTGAGGTAAGATGTGATTATCTAACAGCTTGGGTGGCTGCTACAGCATTGATATTTATAGTCTTTGTGGCCTCTCTCTTGGGTTGGCTGTGCTCACTGCCAGTAGTTTTTCTCAGATGTTCCATGTTCTTGACTTTTCCAACTTCCTGGGGTCTCCACCATGCTTTAACCTTCACCCTCACAGTTTCACATGTCACTCTCAGTAAGAAGCTGGTTGGCCTCCCAGGCCTTCTTCTGAAATCTGGGTGGAAGCCTCTATGACTCTACAACACTGATATTCTGCATTCCTTAAAAAATAGTATCAAGTGGATGATGCCAAGGTTTGTGGCATCAAGGTTGGCCCCCTTGAATCAAGGATGCAGCAGTCTCTGAGAGACTGGATGACTAAGTATGGTGAATTAAATCCAGGGAATCAATTCCCTTGCTATATTTTCTGGGACAGTGTACCATGCAGCTCTCTCCTTGAAGTAAAGTCTTTACCTTACTTCTGCATCTCTGAACATGCAAGGATGATGTCTTGTTGATTCTTGAAATCTCCTCAAGGTATCTTTCTCATTGTTCTAATGCAAAGTGCTTGGCTTCTTTTTAGTGTTATTTTAGCAATCAAGTTGTTTTCAGTACCAACTTTATATGTCCAAAATTTACAAATATGTTCTTTCTGATCACCAGAAAAGGACTTTTTAAATTATTCAACTCTGTGTTTTGATTCAGATTTGTATGGTAAATATGGCTAAAAAAGTAGCCAGCAGTACCTATAGCACAAACTAAACATTGGGCTACCTTGAAATTACCTCTGCCAGATTAACTAGTTCCCTCTCCTAATCTCAGTCTTCTACAAAGTCTCAGGACATGGAAAATTGTAGACAATTTTTATATCAGAGTGTAACACGAATGGTCTCTAATCTAACTGCCAATGGGCTCATTATTCCCAATTGAAATCTCCAAAGATTTGTCTTTTCTGTCCTCATTTCTATCAGCAATCTAGTCTCCTGAACACTGATGAAACTCTCCCAAAAAGGCAGTTTTACAGCATTCTTGGACTTCTGTAGCTGACATCTCTAAAATTTTCCAACATCTTCTAGTAAGCCATTTTCAAAGGCTTCTGAACTGCATGATCAACTACAGCCTCACTTCTCTGGTGCCAAAATATGTCTGAGCTACTTTCACACCATTGAGATACAGTAACCAACACCCACAACTTGAAAGTGTCTCTTTTGTTTCAGTTTTAGAATTTCAGTCCATAGTCGGCAGGCCCATAAGCAGAGGTAACATAGTGGAAGGGCCTTCTGCAGAGAGTAGCTCATGACATGGAGGCAGGCTAGAGAGAGCAATGAGGGCAGATGAAGATGAAGGTTCACCTTCCAGGTCACACAGCATGTAACCTGCAGGGTTTTTTTTTTTTTTAATCAGACCTTGCCCCTTAAGGCACACTTAGCTAAAGCACCCTTGATTAAGTCACCTTCTAAAAGTACTGCCTCTGAACACAAGGCTGCTGGGGTCATTTTTTACCTAAATTGTAACACTGGTCATCTGAGCTCAGGACAGAAACATTCCTCAAGTTATTTTTACAATATTCTAGGGCTTCTCTAACCTGCAACTCCAAACTTTTCCAAACTTCTTTTACAAACCAGCTCTAAAGGTCTCTGAATCACATGGCCAAATGTAAGACTCCCCTGCTCTTACATTTTCGGTATTAGTCAGATCACTCAATGCCCAACACTCAAACTTCAGAGGGTTTATCATAGTTGGCAGACATGGTGCAGTGAGAGGTCATTATAGAAGAAATTTTCTCTACCTAAGGAAATCATGAAGCAGAAATATAGAGAAGAGAAAACCAGGGATAAAAATGTACCCTTCTAGTTCATAACTTAGTGACCCAACTTCTCCAAATAGCCCTACAACCAGCTGCACTGGACTCACCAGTTCACTAACAAGTATACTGTCCTGTGATGCAATTGGCCTCCAAAAGCCTCACCTCTGGACATTTACGAATCTTAGGGACCATTTTAGATATAAACCATTATTCATTTATAATTTGTGTGGAGAGAGAGATTTTTATTGATAAACTCAGTTTTAAACCAAAAGGTTCTAAATTTCTAATTTTGAAGCAATCACTTCACTTCAACATATAGGGTTAATGCTTTGAGAAAACTAAAGACAAACATCCACAAATTATTGTTCTTTATATTTACAACTCTGTTTTATAACAATTTCTAGCATGCTTCAAAGGTTTTAAATGAAATGGAGCTCATTTGGTCATTTATTTATGTACTTATTTATTTTTTAAAATGTTGACTCAATGACATGAGGAACACAGATAAAATATGAAATAAGAATAAAGTCTCTCCCTCCACAAAGAAATATCTACGGTAAGTAAGTAAGTAAACTGCAGTGCCATGAATAGAGGTGAAAAAGGAAACGTGAACACTCTTCTTTTAAAATTGTTATGAATTTCAAGATGGTGGCCATAGAGAATTGAATAACTTAATTTAAACCTCCCAACTTCCAAACTTCTGTAAGTCTACAATAAATCTGCTTCTGTCTGAGCAAGATAGGTCACATGCACATGAAGCAATGACAAAAGTATTGGCTGAAGAGCATGGACAAGTATAGTTTTGAGGTCTCTATGGATTATAGCATCACAGTCGGGCACTCACCCAAAGGATAAGCATTGCATGGCAGATCCACAGAATGACACCAGATGGCCTGAAAGACCAGCACGTCACAGAATGTGTGACACACAAGAATATGCCCTCCCTGGAAGCAGAAGTGAGTCAGCAAGACTCTTTTTTTTTGTACCCACGTTTGAACTCATGACCTCACACTTGACAGTCAAGACCTTGTGACCCTGAAATGAACCCCTGGTAGCCTCAAGATTCTGCAACCTCCTGCAGCTAGAGCTGTGCCAATTGTCCTAGGAGTAGTTTTGCTAAAGCACCGCTTTGTTACTTGCTTCCAAACTTCGGTAGAACACATCTCATTCTAACTCCATTTTACCACCCTAGGGAACTCAGGACTGAATCAGCCCTTGCTCTTAATCACTTGTAGGTTTGCAATTATCCACTGAATTACAGAATGAGTGAGTAAATGCTTTTGTCATGTGGAAGTAATGTTGTCAATACGAGAAATTTTTATATCGTGAACAAAGTTTAATACAAAAGGTAACTATTCCCTCTCACTTAGGTTTTAGCTTGTTTACTGTTTCAGTGTAAGTGAATAAATGTTTCTGCCATTTTAAGGGCAGATAACATCAAATACCAAACTGATTCAAAGTACCAAAAACTCTAGGAGGTTCCTAGTGCTCATTTTAAAAGTTATGTTTTTTCCAAGGGATAGGGCAGTTAGTAATTAACACAAGATTATAAAAATATTCAGTAAATGCACTAAAAGCTTTAAAATATGATGACGGATCATTGACCCAATTTAATATTTTCCATGTAATTTAGTTAACCATAGAAATGCAAGTCACTCAGAACATCTGCTAAAAATTATATAGTGAATCCAAAGAATGCCCATATCATTCTTCCCATGAATTGCAAAAATAATTTACATTATTTGTTAGACTTAAAATGTGTTAGTCATCAACATTATTAATATGCACTTACTTACCTTCAAGGAATTAGCTTCTACATTGCCTTCAATGCAGATGATACATAGAAAAGTAAATATGATTGAGCCAATTTGTGGAATTCTGTTTATTTGTATTAGAAAAAAAAAGCTCAAGTTCAGTTCAGAACATAATTTGCAACTGTGTCCCAAACTTGTCTAACAATACTATTGGGGTTCTTCTTTTTAAACTATGGAGCTATCCAATGCCCCTACGGGCAATTCAGATTCAATTTGTATAAGATGCATGACAGGGAAGATGTTTTTTAAACCAATTTAAAATATCACTTATGAATGAAAAAAATATGGGAAATTTCAAAACCAGTCACACCAATTACATGTTGAAAAGGGGTCTGATATGAATGCACAGGTTACTCTGCTTGTGATAGTTCAGATTCTCCATCAGAAAACATTTTTTATAAGATGGTTTTAGTAATACTGAACACTGGCTTATGTTGGGCATTGGCTCCTTTACTTGTACATGGTAAATTTGCTCTACTTTTGCTTCACAGTTAACTGGATTCAAACTTCTATGATGGTATGTATTTCCCAGGACTGCAGCATTTATTTAAAATGAAGTTGTTCTTCCACATTGGATAGTTTTCTCTGGGTATGAAAATCTACGATGCCTCAATGTGTAACTCTTAAGCCACCTGAGAAAATAACCTACAAATTTTCAAAATATGTTACTGGCATAAATGTGGAGGTTGACATTCATGTTTTTTCCATAAACATTCTAACAATGATTACAAACATTTCTTCCTAATCAACACTACCAAGAGAAGAAGAACCTATTTCATTATATGCTATATGATGTAGTCAGGGGTTTTTAGGAGAATAAGTAGAATCACGACACAGAGTTTATAATATTATGTATAATGGTCACCCAGAGTTAAACACAAGAAAGTGCAGGAAATCTGTCCACAATAATAAAGACCCAGCATATTCAGCCAAAGGCCTGAATTCCACAGCAATGTCCGGCATGTGTCCAGATGAAGACCTAGAGTCCATGACAATGCCTCCCACAAGTCCACCTGAAGGTCTAGAGCCCATGAAAAGGACTCATGCCCGTCTGTTTTATGGGTCCACACTGGGAAGGCCCAAAGGTAGCGGTGGAAGCTAGAAAGTCTATGCCAGCAGGGTGAAAGAGCTGTGCTGGTAAGTTGAGGGTTCTACACTGGAGCCAAGAAGTCATGCTCTTAGTAAAGACCAGGGCTGTTCTGAAAAGCACCACAGTCATCCTCAGCGACACGGAGGAGGTCCTGGGCTCCTCTGACAATAAGAAGAGTGGAGTACATGCCAGAAAGCCAGCGTGACAAGCCTCTCCTGGAGGTTAAACAGAAGCACACCTCTTTCCCTCTGGAGCCAGGCAGCTCTTCTCAGTGTAAGGACCAGAGCTCCCCCAAAGTGAACCACAGCCACTCTCCACAACAAGATCCTGAGATCATCTGATGGTAACAGCCAAGTTCCTATCAGGAAAGCCAGCATGACAAGCTCCTCCAGGAAAACCAACAGCTCCAAACAACAACACTTGAGAGAACCCATACTGACACATTCTTCCTCACCATGTCTTCTTTTATGCTGGCAACTTTCTTCACGTGGGCCATATGCACCCAACAACCTGTTTAATTAATTCAGCTGGTCTTAAGTTAACTACAAGTTTTTAATCCATAATACCATATATAAATTCATAAAACCTCCCTACAAAATTGTATCCTGAATTTCCCGGGATCTTGGGCACCTATATTGGAGTATCCCTGGAGTTGTACAAAAAGACAGATTTCCAAACTGCAAGCATGTGTTATCAATGGCAAAGGAGCCAGAAAAGATTCCCACAATGTCCTAGTAATATTCTACTAGTAATATTCTCAATATCCTCACAAGTTGCAATTCTGGTACAAAACTTCAGTAAGTAGATTCAATCGAAGTCTATATTTTAGAGAAAGTGCCACAGAAATTAACATGCAACAATTATTAACGAGTCTGGTATTTATGACTCAGAGGTCTCAGGTTTCCGATATATTAGTCACCAACTGCAGACTTCTTTCTGGTGTGTGTCTGTCACAGCTAATAGTGTTGTGACTGAACCTCTGTAATGAGATCAATGTGTTTTACCTTAAAGATGACAATCAGATTTTGCTCCTCTCTCAGGAGCAAAAGTATATTTTGAAAATATACTATAAGCGTCTCCTACAACTTCTTTTCTCCCTGCTACAGTAGTAGTATGTCCTTTCCTGGTGAGTATATTTCTTTGGAATATTAATGACAACAAATTATGAAAGCAATTGCCACTTTTGAGAATACTGATTGCCAGGTTTAGCAAGTGCAGACTGGATTTGAGAGAGCAGAGATTCGAAGGCAGTAATGCTGCCAGAAGACATAGCTCATTCACTGATTTAGAATCAGTGACATGTGTGACAGGAAAGACTGCGTTGGCAACAGGGCTTCATACACATTCAGGAGCAAAATTGAAACTATCCTCCATGGTCCACGGCTATAGATCACCACATCTTCTCAGCAGCAAAGGGCTACAGGCCCTGACTTCTCCTCCATCCTCTCTCAGGGTGGAGACATGGAATTTCAAATTAGATGTGTCAAAGCGTCCACAATTCATTACTGAAGCACATGCTTCAGAATATTAATTATATTTCTGCATTTTGTCAAGTCAATTTAGAGCTCATGAATGGAACCAGATAGATAGCTTTGGGAGGTGAATCCTTACTTTGATGAAAAGATAAGAAAATTTCTTCTCACTCTGTGTCTGAAAAGCCTCCTCCTCAAATTTACACCTGCATTAGAACAGCAGGAAGCATGAATGCTAAATTTCCTTTGTGGGGTAAGCCGTGCAGAGGGATAACTACCAGGCCAGCAACCCCATAACCATCCTAAGTTTTCTATGTTTTTGTTGTGTTGTTGTTTCAAGACAAGGTCTCATGTATTTCCTGCCAGCCTCAACCTGTGATCATGCTCCTGACTGCTGAGATCACAAGTGTGTGCCACCATGCCTAGCGTCTAGCAATTTACGGATTAGCATTTTCCAATTTTTAAGCATAAAAACACTTTAAATCAGGAAATTGCATACATAATGTGAATTTAAAACTTTATGATATTAGCAGAATACAGTCCAACCCTAACATTTCAAATGTAATTGTTTCTTTTTGAAATGTCAAGTTTTTCTTATTAGATTGACTGTAGGTTTCAGAAAATTTTAGTGTATTTGACTAGTTTATATTTGACTACTGAAAATACATTCGTTGTTTTTTGCTTGTGAAGTATTTAGTGAACTCTGGCTCTGTGTCAGGCCTAATGCAACGCACTGGTGTACTGATGAAGAAAAGATAGTGTTTATGTTCTATGAACTTAGATAGTCTAGTCTAAAATGCAGACACACCAATACTGGGGAAGTATAAAATGCTGAGATATCAAATTAAAGAGATAACTAATTCAGATTTAAGAGTCAGAGAACATCAAAAGGGAAGATAGGGGAATTGAGAATCTTGCAAGCAATTGACTCAGCTAATTCTGTTCAGATAATGGCTGATGGGGAGATTTGGGTGTGATTTTAAATTCCAGCATATTTCATATTAAAATTCAGAAATTCATAGTTTGACTGTTGTTAAGAAATCACTGCTGGGAGGTGGACATGGTCTTGTACACCTGATTCCATAAATCTGGAGGCTGAGGAGGACCACAAATTCAAAGCCAGCTTGGGAAATTTAGGGAGATCTTATCTTAAAAGTAAAAGTAACAATGCCTGAACATGTATATAGCTCAGTGGTAGAGCATTCACCTAGCATATACAAAAAAACCCCTGAGTTCAAATCCCATGCAACACACACACATACACACACAAATGCATACCAACCCACACAAAAGGAGTTAGTGCTATGATATCTGAAATAAACACATAAGTAAATACCGTGATAAATGACTTACAATACACAAATCTTGTAAAGTCAAAGCAGATCACTAAGAGCACAGACTGATACCAGGAACCGTATGGCTTAATAATGTCCTAATATATAAAATATTGCTCATATCTTGCAACTCAACTTCGGCTTCCTTCTTTTCTTTCTAACCTTCCTTTTAACCTTGGGTTTGGGCCACAATCTTACCACAGAACAGCTGCAAAATAAAACTAAAAACTGGGCTTAGATTAACATCTTGCTTTATTGATCTTATAATAAAATAGGTCTGTTAGCTTTATAAACCCTTAGTTTATTTATTTGGTGAAAGTTCTGTTGATTTAATTATCTCAATCAGTTGAATCCAATATTTTGTTCTCGGGAAACTGACAAAATGCTTAATTGACTATTTGGTGATATTCTGTTGGGCGCTTCCTCCAGTGACTGAAAACTGAGTTGTTACTCGGTTATTTCTGTGCATAGATTATGGTAAGGCTCAAAATTATTGGCTTTTATCACAGCCTTTAAATGAAAGCAATATACACTTGATATCATCCAGTGCTTAGTTTGAGCTGCATTCTCTTTTTCTACAATAGCACAATTTTCACCAGTAGTGATTGAAGATATAACAGCATTAAAATAATTTTCTCACATGTTAGAGAATTACTGTGCCTTCTAGCATGATGTGGTTTTAATTCAGAGAAGAATTTCATGAAATAGTTCTTCAGTTCAGTTGATTTTCATGGATTTAAGTGTAAAAAATTATGCTTCCTTTGGACTAATTTCAGCCATCATTAAAATTTGGCTTGTTTTCTACACGGTCCTCCTGTGCTCAAGTTTCATGGAAATTTCAAGAGTACAAACCTTTGCTACCTTGCTCATTAATACAGGATACTAACTTCGCCCCAAATGCTTACAAAGACTAGCTCATCATAAATGCTCATTACATAGTTATTATCTGAATGAATGAATGAATGAATGAAGGTGTGAAACACATGTTATTATAAAATCAAAAACCATTTCACTGGGCTTTCATTATGAAAAGCATAAAATGAATAGGAAGTTGTTTCATAATGGTTAAAAACTCTGAGTTTTTGATTAACAAGCTCTGAATTTGCACTGTATTGATATGTTCATGCCATGTCCAACGTCTTATCTGACCCTCAGTCATTCTGTGAGAAAAGTAAGTCAACAATTTGCCATTTTTCAAACACTTAAAGTATAAATCTGTACAGGTGGGAGACAGTCCAACAGCTCAGGACCACCAAGGAAACTGAGCTGGAATCTCTGGAGCCTTGTGAGAGAGGAGAGAGGGTCGGTAGTCATTAATCACATGGACTTGGAAGCAGACTCCTTGCAGTTCACCTCTACCCGACTTTTACAAGTTCAGGCCCTCAGGCAAGTTACCTAAGATCTTGGAGCTTGAATGAATTCATAATAGACCTAGTGTGAGGATCAAAGTACTCAACATTCATAAACTTCTTAGAACACTGCTCACCAACTAGAAAACACTAATGCACACTAGCCATGTGCCCTTTCTACTCTGAGCTAAGAGGTTTTTCTTGGAGTTATTTTATTATAACTAATCTTCAAATACAAATACATGCAACATGAAACATTTTAAAACTTGGTGACATGCATGTTTTAACTGCTCTACATAAACATTGTGATTCAAGTCTTTTTTATTTATAATTGTATTACATTAATTATAATTTATATGTGTTTCTACATTTTTATTTAAATTAAAGTGTCCTTGTGCAGGAAGGAATGATAAATATAATTCACTCTAAATCAGTGATTAAGCAGAATTTCAGAGAATGCAACTAACGAAAGTATTTTATTTCTCCTGGCATATACTTCGTTTCATATAAAGTGTCAATCTACACATATAGGATTATATTTCTATTTGCACATCAAGTAGAAAAAATGTCATAATTTGTAGTTGACTTGTATTATCTGAAAACTAATAGCTACAAAACTATCTATCAAGAAATAGAAGACTATGCCAGAGTTTATAATATATATATATATATGTCTTTTTTAAACAGTAAAAGAGCCTCATTGAGATTAACTGGTAGGGAGGAAACTAGTTAGTTAATATTTCTAAAGTAATTCCATCACTATTCATAATATTGCAGAGTCATGATATAAAAATCAAGTTGGATTTTTTATCATATTGTAAATAAGAAGTGAAATTATAGTTTATTTAAACATTAAAAATAGAACAAATGAAACACGGACAAATTTAAGTGAATAGTTTATAATTTGGGGAAGAAGAGTATTTCTTCAGTATAACATCAAAAAGAAAAATCAATAAAAATTTGATAAATTTAACTACACAAAAATATAACACTTTTACACAAAAAATACAGAACTTTAAATTAAAAATTATAAGCAATATTTGCCAACTATGTACAGAAAAATTGTTAGTAATGTTAATAAATACATAAATCTTACAAAACAACAAGTTAGAAATAAACAACTTAATAGAAAAAAATCAGCATGATTAAACAAACATGCAATTTATTAAAGAGGAGATACAAATGAACATACAATGTACAAAGAGATATTCACCTTCTTTTCCATGTAAGTACTACCAACCATGCTAGTACTGGTAAAACTTCTTTCAAGACTGGTTTAGATTGAGACTGGTAATGTCCATTTGGTTCTAAGACCAAAGGTAAGTGAGTATTTTTATTACATAAAAATGAAAGTTTAGATTGGTACAATATGTGCAAGAGGAGTCTGCACATAAAAGAATATAGATAACTATGGCATATACTTGCATATATACATATTTGTGTTGACTAGCTCAAGATTTCTATTTATGGCTGGGGGTTTAGCTCAATGGCATACGCATCTGCCCGGCAAGTGCAAAGTCATAAGTTCGATCCCTGGTACAAAAAATTTTTTTTTCTATTTATGAAAATTTAATTTATACAAATCATCAAACCAGTGTATAAAGGTAAAAAGATAACAGATGAAAAATGGTGACAGTTATGAGTTAACTTGGTACACATATACAGTGGAATACTGTAACTTATCAAAGTGATTATATAAAGTGGATGTGGTAGCCATAACCTATAATCCCAACTAGTAGGGAGGCCTAGACTGGTGGATTCTAAGTTCAAGGACAGCTGAGGCAACTTACAGAGACCGTGCTTCAAAATAAAAAGCAAAAGTGAGGATAGTGATGCAAATGTAAAAGTGACGCAGCTCAGTGGTGAACCACTTGCCTAGCACGTGTGAGGGTTTAGGCTCAGTCCTAGTTTCACAAAAGATGATGCGGTCATTGTACTCAGATAGAAAATGTCCACTGCATGAGCTCAATAAAGTGTATTAATATTATAAACCAGCATATCAGCTATGACTCCCTCATATGCGTTAGAGGGGGCTGGAAAAGTTTTAGGTCGACAACTTTATGGGACACATTTTATCTCATAAGATTTTCTTATGTCAAATAAGTAATTCAGGGATTTTAGTAACTTTACTAAGTGGTGGTACCATCTTTATAAATTACTTTAAGACAATTTCACATATTTAATTCACAGTTAATCTGCCTTCCTGTCCTCAGCCTCTGAAAACTGCCAGGCTACCATCTGTCTCCATAATTTGCCTTTTGTAAGAAGAAAATCAAATTCCCATTCTGTCTTCATTCACTTACCATAATGGTTATGAAATTCACTCATGACTTAGACTTAAAAATGTGTCAGTGTTTTGTTCCTTTTGGTTGGTGAATAGTATTCCACTATAAAATTTGCTACTTTTTCCAGTTTATTCACTAGTTAACTGACAGTTAATCTGTTTCTAATTTCAGGTTCATTATGTGTATACTAACACATCAGCAGAAATTATATCCATATATTGAAAAAAGAAGTGTTTCTACTTTTTTTGGGGGGTAGCAGGAATTGAACTCAGGACCTTGCTCTTGCCAGGCAGGCAGTGTCATTGAGCTGTATCTCTGGCCCTCTCGCTTCCTTTGATGTGTGTTTCTGCATGAGTTTGTATATTTTAATAATCCTGGGTGGTCAGGGGAGTTTGATTACAAAATATTTTTAATAGCCCAATAATGAAATAGCAGACTTATTCAGAAATTTAGATCCTGGTTGAATATGTCTCGAATGGCAATTATTTTCTGCATCCCTGCCACTTGTCTTTTGTTTTTTCTAGAAGATTAAAAATTACTAATGCATTCTTAAGTTCCCTAAAATTATTATTAAAAATATTACATGATCACAAATTTGCTTATTGAAGGGGATCAACCCAGTCAACTTTTTGTTAAACATGACTACTACTTTAATTTGTAATTATCTCTTATTATAGGTTTGAGTAGTTTAAAGAATAAGTTCAATCAATATCCACAATAATTGTGTATAATAGATTGATTCATATTTATGAATATATGCAGGCACACTTAATGATTTATGTAATATATCATGCATAACAATATATTCTATAGAAATACAATAACAACAGAAATGAAAAATGCAACATTTTTCATAATGTTAATGGCAACATGAACAGGAACAATGATTCAGTTTTGTTTGACCAGTTTTGATGTATCATGGTGTTCACAAGTATCAGTCACATTCTTGTTTCCAAAAATTGATTCATTACATTCCTGTGTTTAATGATTTACTATGAGATAGGATTACATTCATAGTTCTTTCTCACTGAAAGATTGAAAGAATTTAAATTATAAAAATGTAATCTTCAAGAAGATTAGTTAAGTTTAAACAATAAGAAATAGCAAGATAATTGCGTTACACTTTCAAATCAACTACAACAATCTAATTCAACAGAATTCACGTGATGAATTAGCAAGTTCCTCACCAAAAGTAAGCTGATTGGTTGTATATTTGTTATTATATCATCATCATCATGAATATTAAACCTGGATATTAGTTTAAAGAAGTGTTTGTTTTGTGTTAAAACCTACATTAATCACCCAATATCACTGAATTATTTTAATATCTAGATTAATATTTTTAATAAGTTGGGGCTACTGTGAAAGTCCCTGGGATCATAATGTGAACACAGAAATTCCAACTTCTACATGACGGATACTCATTCTGTGGCATCTGATACTACGGACAGCAACTCATTCCGGAACCTCTGAGCTACGGTCCTGGGGCGAATGTATTATTTTACAGCCATCGATGCCTGAGAGGAGCTGCGTGTGTGGAATGAACTGCTAGAACCTGAGAAATTCCAAAAGTTGAAATATCAAAATAGGCAGTGCAGACGTTAGTTCAAAGCCTAAACTTTAGTAGATTTGAATTATGGGATGTATCAGAAACCTTCGTATCAATATCCAGCAGCAGCACATTTAGAAAGACAGGTATATTTATACAACCTTGCACTAATGAGAGTTCAAGATCTTCTTTGGACTAGGATAATATTCTGCAGCAAAATGTCTCTCCTCTTGATAATGCCATTATATTTTACTTAATTGTCTAAACTGGTTGAAGAAAATTTTAACAGTATAGCTACAAAATCAACTAAAAAAATACATAGTCTGTTGTCTCCTACATCATTTGTTTTAACATAATTTTGAATATATGAAGCTAGGTTCACTTTATTCTTCAAATCTCTTGAAATTCAGGGACTCAGCTATATCCATCCATAGCTGGACCTGGAAATGGGCATAAATGTGAGAGCCAGTCAGTGAAGCATGTTAACAATTGCTTTGGACAATGGATGTATTTTAGATACCAGAAATTCCTGGATGGTCATAACACCACCATTTTGTTTTGAGCTAGTCTGATCTGACCCTTGATCTAGTTATATAATATCTATCTATCTATCTATCTATCTATCTATCTATCTATCATCTATAATTCTGCACACATAGTTTTCTCATCTGTAAAACTGCAATAAAAACTTACTATTGATAAGACTGGATTTTAAATGGGACCAATTTAAAGGTTTTCACACTGCTTCTGTTACCGTACTGGGTGCCCGATATATGTTACCTATTTATCGACATAGAATACATTGAAAGGGTGCCATTGAGTTTTGACAAGATTTATTCTCTGTAGATACGCTAAGGATACGTGGAAATATCTGAGTTGCCCTTTGAGAGTGTGTTGCAGGGAGCCTGGATTCTCTTCTCATTTCTGGAGAAACAGTGGCATTCACCCAAAGCGGTCTCTACATCAACTCATCTTCATCGACACACTTGCAAACAGGAAATGTTACTTTCTATACTATTGTAATGGGAAAACATGGGTTATAATCTCTATGAACTAAGAACATATTAAAATCAAAATGTTGCGTGTCAATTTCAAAAGATATTTAAATGATTTATCTCATATTTACTTGTTTAATTCTTGGTTTATTTTCTTTTTGTTACGCATTCTGTTACTGTGTACTGAAAAAAAAATCAAGAAAAACTGCTTCATTTAGTTAATAGAATTAACTTTTTAAAAATACTTTTTTTAACATTTTGACATAATTTAAACTCCAAAGAAATTACATACATACTCTATGTATGAGGTACACATATCTGTTTTTCCCAAAGTTGACATCTGATGTAAGTGTAGTACATTATCAAACTGAGAATATGCCAAGCATAATACAACTAACTAGACTGCAGATCTTACTATTGTTTCACCAATTGTTGAATTATTCACACTTTTGTATATTATTCTGTGAAGTATTAACATATGTATGCAATCTTATAACTACCTTTACAGTCGAAATAGAGTTGACTTTCAACATTACAAAGTTTTTCATTCTGTCCCCATAAAAATTATTTCTTCTTCATCTTCCCTAGCACCTCACAAACACTATCTGCTGTCCATCTCTATAATTTTGGCTCCTCTTCCCAAACAAAATCACTCTATCTGGGAAACATTTAGCAATAATTCAGAAATATATTTAAGAGAGATTATAGTTGCCATGTTGAAGATGTTTGGGGAAAGTTCACTTAGTTGCAAGAATTCACAAACTAAATTTTAAACTTCAATAAGAATTCATAGAAATACACTTTTAGTTTATGAAGTAATAAGAAACCACTTGTCACTGTAAAAGTTAGTTGTCAAAGATTTTCATCTCACACTCCTCTTTGTTTTAGATGGTTATTATTTAAGAAAAACAGATGGAAAGGAAATTTAGAGAACATTATTCATTTCTGAAAAGGAAAATAGAAACACACTGCTTAGAAAACAACAAAATGTTTAGACTTAAAAATTAATTTTTCTGTTATAAATTTCTATTTAGTCTGTGTGGAAAGGTTTTGAAGGATTGATAAAACAATGCTAATACTTCAACAAAATGTATTGGAAACAAAGCAATAAAAATCATTTCCAAACTTTCTAAATGAATCTTTGAATAACAAATTAGTAATGCTCTTATTTCATCCACTTGCATTCTTTTAAAAACTATCAATCCTGAAGTTTTCTTTCACTTTCTTAAAAGCAAAATGTTCTTCATTTGACTCTGAGTACGTTACCTCTTTGCCACCTACCAGTAGTTTCTATTATCAAATTCAAGTCATTTGCAATTTTGAATACAAATAACTAACAGTTAAATTTGCCTCTTTCTCACAGGAAAGTTGTAGGTAAGTTTTGAATAACTGGACCATAATAGTCAAAGCATAGAACTCCAAAGTTCTCCTGTATTGCTGTTTTAGGGGGTTTATGGTGAATACAACTAAATTATAATATACAAAAGGATTTAGCTTGTGAGGTTGAGAACATTAAAGTCCCAAATTCTTCTCTACTCACTAATATTTAATAGGCTGTGTGAGCTTTACAATTCAAATCTAGAAGTACCTTGGTTCACCAACAGAAGCATTTGACAAAACGTTGTATCCATTCTTGAGCTCCACGCAAATGTGACCATCTTCTCCAGAATCATGGACAGAATGAACAGTGAACTAAGGAACCACTGCATATCAAAGTTTCCTTAAAACTGAAGGTCTTTCTTTTTCAATGGGAATATCAGTGAACAATGTAGCAGTGAATTTTCTATCTGGTTTTGCCTGACTCTATCACATTTTTTTCTTCAAGTTTTACATACTTATAACCCCATCTTTTCCCATGCAGTATCTGAAGTCGATTCTCAGAAAATACATATAGAGAAAAGTGAAAGAGAGATGAGAAATCAGAACCAAAGAAAAGGATTATAATGATGTGTCAGTGAGGATACGAGAGCATCTAACATGCTTGTATTTGCTTTCAGTTTGGATCTGAACCAGGAATGGTGGTGAATCCTTGTAATCCCAGCAGTGAAGAATGTTTAGGCAAGAAGATCACAAGTTCAAGTCCCACTTGTGCAATTTAAACCCCATCTGAAAATAAAAATTAAAAATGTTTGGCTCTGTAGAGTGCCACACAGTTCGATCTTCAGCACTCCCCATTTTTTAAAAAAAGTTTATATCTGAAAGACTTTATTAGAGGAATCAAATGAGAAACATATTGTCTGTTATGTGCTACTATAACAGCATACTTGAGACTTGGACATTTGTAAAGAACAAAAAAAATTATTTCTTAATAATCTGGAGACTGTCCTTTCCTCCAGATTGGGCACACCATTTGTGTTCTGCAGTGACCAATGACCTCAGTTTTAACATTTTACTGTGGCAAGGACAACACAGAAGACAGCAAAGCAAACAAGAAAAGCTTGAATCCTATTAATTTACTTTTTCCTTTTAATTCACAATAATTTAATTCAATCCAGATGGACACATAAGTTTCTTAATTTATTCATTTTCTCTCTCCCAACTCTTCTTTTTCCAATGCTAATCCTATGGATGGTTCTGGAATTGTACTCTCAGTTGTAGGTTTCCAAGAGAGAATTAATCCATGCCCAGGAGAAAAATGCATTTGCTTATTTCTAAATGCAAAATAAGAGCAACTTTGTTCTCAAATAAATTTATCATTTGAAGTCAAGGTCTGATTTAGATATTAGGTCCTGAAAAAAGTATCAAGAAAGCAAGTATCTCAGGTTAGGTAGGAATATTGAAAAAAGTTTGCTGAACTCTTTTATTGGCAGGAAGGTGAATGCTGTAAATTTCACAAGGAAGATTTCCTCTTGCTGGATGTCAAGGATGAAGCTTCAGCTTTGCTTTCACAAACAAATTACAAAAACTATGTAAAAAGCTCAGAGAATTTCCCAACAAAAGCTGTGTATGAATATGAACAAATGGGTGAATCAGTATTTCACTAATAACTGCAACAATATTTTACAAGAATTAACAAGGTATTTTATGAATAAAAATAACTATTAACACCATGATTTCAGATAAACAATCTAATCTCAAGAAAACACTACAGTCCTCTTACAAGGGCTACTTTTTGCTACTTTATGTCTATATTCCACCATACAGCTTAACTTTCCATCAGTACTTTTTCTCCCTATTGCTTCATCAATAAAGTAAAAAAGGTACTGGAGAGTTTCCCCAATCAAGTAAAACCACTTGATAATTTTTGCTTGAAATCTTACGAATATGGTTTTAAGATTTTTTCCCCACCATAAACATAGAATTACTTTGAACAAATTACTTCACTCTTCAGTCTCTTTAGTTCTCTTCATAATGCAACTAATACAGAGAAGGCAGGATTGCAATAGACAGCATTTAAACTGGGCGTGCTAGCATATGCCAGTAATCCCAGCACTTGGGAGGCTGAAGCAAGAGGATCATTGCAAATTCAAGGCCAGCCTGGGCTACATAGTGAGCTCAAGACCAGCCTGAACTGCATAACGATACCCCGTCTCAACAAGACTGAAAGAAAGAAAAAAGAAGCATTTGATCAAATTGCCTACTGTCTACTAGATAATAAATAAATAGCATAAAAATTTGTTTTCAGTTAGTGATATTCTATTGCCTAAATGACCTTGTCCTTCTAGTGATAGAGAACTCAAATCCTAATGGGAAATTTCTCTCAGTCTTTCTTAGCCACTTACAAAATCTATGAGAGGACCTAATAATCACATCCATGTCCTTAACTCATTTGACATAAGCTCCTGTCCAGCTACAGACTGGTGCTATGAGCCTGAAGTAATAGCTGGATGTGTTGTGGGGCTGGGAGCAGGAGCAATATAGAGGCACGTGAAAGTGAAAGGCAATTTAGTGTCCCCTCCTAGCCTGCATTTCTTCTTACCCTTTGCTGTCTAAGGACTATTCATCAGCATTACCGTGTGCTGAAATCTCCTTTGAAATTTTAATCAGTTTAACATTGGTGTATCTATAGATTAGGTGAAATAACTTTTGCTGTCTCTTCCGAACACCTTTGTCAAATGAATAGCTTACAGCACTCACATTTCTCAGTATGAATTTGTAGATATCCTTCTATTTCAATCTTGTTTTCGAAGGACAAAGTGGAAGATGACAATGGTAATGAAGATTAACTGAAAGACTAATTATTTAGTCACTGGTGGGGGGATGAGGATACAGCTAAATCTTCCTGTCACGAATATTCATAACTAGTTCAGTTTAAGTGCCAGGTTTATAAGAGCAAGTCATCCATCTCTATCATACGCCAATGCTTTCTTTAAGTTAGGTTCAGAAGAATCTTAATTCTTCATGCAAAGCTATTCACTACGTATTAACTCTAGAACACTGCTCCTTCCCCTTTCTATGCATGATACCCAACTTGTAATTAACTGCAGACATTAAATTGAATCTTAAGTGGTTATTATTGGAAATTTCCTCATTTCTTCAAATTCACAAAACAGGTTTTTTTTCCTTTCAATCTGACCATAAGGTTGATATGATTGGTGATAATTTTGTGACCTATAATGTAGCAGGGCCCCTTCTAACCTAGCGGGGCAGGAACTTTTTTTTTTTCTTTTTTTTCTGGGCAGGAACTTTTTACAGTGTTGTGATATCCACCTCTGTGCACAGTAGTTCTCATATATAACTCTGCAAAGTAAATCATACCCAAACAGACTGTAGTGTGTTAATGGATGCCCAACTAGATTGAAAATGATAGTGTATTCCTCTATAAGGAAGATGAACACATCAGAATTTTATAAAAGAGTGCAACTATGCTATGCTCTGCGCTCACCCTTTGGATGTGAATGCGCTGCATCAGTGCCGGCTTGACTAAAGCCGCTGCTTCCTGAGGAAAACATCTTGACGTTCATTCTCTCTACATGAAAATCTCACGGCATCTCAAATAATGCGAATGCTTGGTCTGTACACTAAATCACATAATAGATGTACTTTATTTCATATCTACTAAAAGTACTTTATTTTATATCTACTATGCTACCAAAGTATCTCAATGATAGCATATATTTAATATTAAATTCACATGATTAAAATGCTCAGTTGGTCATAGAAAGTTAATGTAACAACTAATGTAGAAAAGGCTTATTCTTGGTTTTTTTCAAGTTTGTGTAATTATATGTATGCACAATTAAGATGATAAATATATTAATAGAGAAGATATTTTTCCCTATAACTAGTCAATATGGTCTTTTCTCATATTAGGAAATTTAACAAATAAATATGATTCATGGAAAATCTAAGTGATGCATAAATAAAAATAGAAGTGAAACAGTTTAATATTATCTCCATTTAAGTATGCATTTTAAATCATTGTCATTGCTAAAACTATGAGTTTTTTTCAGATAGTATGCACTGAACTACAAGCAAAAGTTATGATTTCAATTTTTCCCTTTACTCATTGAGCATTTCTGTATTGCTAAAATAGAAAATCTGAATAATCATTCCCACAAACATTTATCTTAATTTGTTCTTGAATAAGGGAGACCAATCAGTAAACTTATATTCAACTGAAATGCTGTAAACACAATTCAAGGTTCTTAACCATGCCTTTAACCTTCAGTTTTGTCTAACTATTAAAAGTCACTGTTATTATTTTCATCAACTGTAATGATGAGCAAAGATCTCCTAGCTTTCAATAATCTCTAAATCTCCCACACCAAAAGAACTCTTGTTGTGTATGGATGGCAGTCTACTAAAGACCTTGAAGGATATAAAGGCTGTCATTCTCATGCACTGTGACATATGCATTCTTTTGTTTTTTAATTTTTTATTATTTTGAAGGTAGTGAAATACAACAGAACAAGACAAAACAAAGCCAAGTGAGACAGTGCAGTGAAATTGGTACAGAATGTCACAACAGGTTATTGGGATAACAGTAATAGGTGCCATAGTATATCTTGTTATCTTCACAATAGTTGTTCTTTCAATCAGGTATAGCAAAATCAAACCAAATACAGAACATCACAGAACTTATCAGAACAGAATATTGAATAGAGCAATACAATTAATCAAAACTCAGCAAAACAGTGATAGCAATATTTGTCTTCAAAGAGAAGGAAATCCCGCATATTTTCTATATTGTATATGGTCAACCTCCGAAGAGATGCGCAGACCTCTGGCTCCCATTTGCTAATGAGGTGGCAGGGGGAGGGATGGGATGATTGATTCTCAGCCTGTGCACCAGTAGGCTCACAGCTGCTTACCAGGGAGGTGAGTGGGTTGCTTTGCTTCCCAGCACCCTACGTTCCACCATGGCATGGATCTCGGGAGACACTGGCTGGTTCTCCCCCTGGGCCCGCCACCGCTTGCCTGAGCCACAGCTGCTTAGCAGCGAGGCAAGCACGTTGCTTGGTTTCCCAGTGCCCTAAGTTCCAACATGGCTGATGTGTATTCTTGAACAAGTCATGAGGCCCTGAAAATATCATTCCAAGTTAATCTCCAAGAAAGATATTTTAATTAAGGCAGAGTTTTTTCCCATTGTGCACCTCTTTCCTCATCAATTGCTTAATATTTTGAAGTATGTTTATAAATGTTGAAGTTTCCCAATGAATCAACTCCTCCTCAACTCTTGTAAAATGAACTTCTTAGCACACCCTCTGTCTTGGGCTTAACACTTTAGGACCCAGTCTTGTTTCTCTTCTCCAGACTCAGGACAAATGTTTGCATCATTAAATGACTACAGTGCTTCTTCCTACTGGTTTAACTCGGGCCTTAGGAGCTTTCTCACATGGGCTGTCCAAGATGACACTTTTATTGAATTAGAAACAGCAGGAAAGATGAAATGTGTATCTATCCTTTTCCTTACGAATGAACTAATGTTAGACAGGTGAGGAATGAAAGCATATAGCGTTTGTTGCTTTGATCTCTCAAAAAGTTTGGTTGGTTGTAAATATATGTAAGTGAAGTATGTGCTTCTCAAACATTCCAAATATTTTGTGGAATACTGATAGGGAAGCAGCATAGAAAGAAAGAAGAAAGGATTTTTGCAATGATTTTGCTTTGGGTCTGTATATTAGTTTCCTATTGCTTTGGTAACAAATTGTTAGAAACTTAGTGGCTTCAAAGCAAGTATGTCTTTTCTCAGTCTCAGAAGTCAGAAACAGCACTCACACGGTGTTGTCAGGACTGTGTTTGTTGTGGAGGCTCTAGTAGAAGACACAGGATATGTCTCTTCCCTGTACTAGCTTTTAGCGCCTGGGTGAATTCCTTCCCTTGTCATTCTCTTTTTCATCTTCAAAGGAAGCAAGGACAGGATGAGTCCTCCCCACAGGAGGGTGACAGTCCTGCACCCCTCTTCACTTACAGGGACCCTTGTAATGACACAGGATGCGTGGGGATAATCCAAGATAATCCCCCACCCAAAACCCTTCGCTTAACCACACATGTCACTTCTTTTTTGCCACACAAGGCAAACATTCACAGGTTTGGTAATTAGGACAAGGACTTGACTGGAGAACCGCTATTCTGTCCCCCATTCTACACCCACAGAGCAACAAAAGCAAACAAATAACTAAGGGGGTTTTAATAAGAATTGTTGAGGAACTGTGTTTCTCACGTCATAACTCCCTTGCCTCTGGTGGAAATGTAGCCGCGTATTGTAGCTGAGAGCAGAAAGGAGTGTAAAGTATGTCTGGGTTAAACAAAATCCTGTCTCTCCATTTACTAATCATGTGTCCCTAGGGGACAAGTCACTTAAGCTCGCTGAGCCTCAATGTCTCACACCTGGGAAAGGCAGGATAAAAAATGAGCTTGTCTCCAGGGGTTCTTTTGAAGATTAAATGTTATATTCCATGCAAAGTGCTTCATACAATCCTTGTATACAATAAATGTTGCCTTTTATCTCTCTTGGAACTGTTTCTTACATATAACCTATTACGTAAATTACTGTGAAATGAATATTATAGGAATGACTTTGCCAGGGATGCTATTTTTGGATTTAATCATTTAATGATGTAATTCCTTTTGATTTTTCACTGTGTAGCAGAAGGTACAGTTTAGAATTGCTTAATCTCCAGCACTTTAACCATAATGACAAATTTCATACAGTGAAAAGAATTACATATTTAACTCTATTCTATTCATTGCATATTAGGTAGACTAAGCAGGAGGCTTACTTTCTGATCAGTTTGACCATCTAACTATAGTGAAAGTTTATATTTTTAAGACGTAATAAAACATTGGTCACTGAGATGCTGCCTGCATATTATTACTGAGGCCCCTATAAAGGTTTTTCCATTATATGAGGTATTCAATATTCATTTAGCTAACTAAAGCTTTTAGAGTTCGTATTTCAGTTTATTTCAACACGACGTTTTCTTTTTTAAAAAATATGACATCCAAATCCAGGAAGAAATTTTCTGTTTTGACATTTAAAATTAATATTTAAAAACTGGATGGAATAAAATTAGCACTTCCCTTGCATCAAAGCAAAGCCAATCAAGACAGGGGAAAGAAAGTTTTGCCTGCCCTAGACAACTTAGATTAGCTGTCGCTTGGTGACTTTTAACTTTGAAAAATTCTTCTAATTTTTATCTTAAGCTATGTTTTAATATATTTAATTATATTTAAGCATCTTAGGGCATATAACTTGACCTGATTTTACTTCACATTTTGCTCTCAAGCCTTAAAATGCCAGCCCAAGAAAACAAAAAGGGCCTGGCACAGAAGGCCAGGAAGGGCAGGAAGTCAAACAATTACATTTAGCTACTCTGTGAGATAGAAATAATGGAATTTCTAAAGCAGACCTGGATTCAACCCAAACGCATGAATGCTATGCACCCAGTTGTACTTACAATGCTTCGTCTCATCCTCTAACAAATCACCCTACACCGCTTGTAGATATTATAGGTTGTTTCTCCAGAATCCAGCTGTTTTAGTATTCTTTGAAGATTGGTCATTTTTGTCTTGGTTATCAGTAGTTTGAATTTGCTTCATTTAATTCAAAAATAATCAATATGTAATAATTATAAATGTCTTTATGCTCAGAAGTCAGACTAGTGTATCAGGGTTTTTACATGGAGAAAAATAGTCAACATATTTTATTTCACAATTAAAAGGGAGAAAATTTCACTAATGTATTTCAAACTTAAAAAGTAAACTTCTTCTAAATGATTTCATAGATAGTGTGGCACCGGGATGAAAAATCAGTCTTTAAAATACTTCTCCTCAGCCCTCATCCTATAGAGACACAGGACTCACCCTGCTGTTTTGAACTGAATATTGGGTAGAATTTTCTTGGAATATAATTTATTATGCTCCACCCACTTCACCTGAATCCTAATTCTCAGAAATCAAACCTATTCAAATAATTGTTAAATCACTTATATTTTACTCTGGAAAATATGATATTTATAAGGATAATGGAAATGGGATTCAATGGAAAATCCAACAAATGTAAGTTGGTAGAGAATATAAGTTAAATTTAAATAAACTGATCTAATATTAGTCATATTAGTAGAAAGATTATTAGTTAATGGCAATTAAAGGAAAGAAGTAAAATTAAGTTGAAATTATTTGTTACTAATTATGCAATCAATTAATAATATTAATATATAATTATATTTATCAAAAACGTATACGTATTGTGCTAGATGTTTTCCAAATGAGAATGTGCGTGGCTGAGACAGGCTCGTGGGAACCACACTGTCATCTATCTAAAATTAATTATTTTACTTTTTTGAACTAGCAACCAGAGTGAGAATTCTAAAACTGCTCTACCAAGTTGAAAAACAAGTGTCATTGACAGTGGAAATTTTCTCAATAGACCTGAACTCAGTTTCAATATACTTTATAGCACAGCTTCCTAGCAAATACTGCTAATATACCAGTGTTAATACATAAGATGAGAATGTTTTCTTATCCCTGAAATAAGTTGTCCTAGAAAAGTGTAAATTAATTTAACTGTGACCTTTCAACCCATTGTTCTTCTATGAATCATTTCTTTGTAGTGCTGCCCTAAGTAAACTGTTGTCAGAATAGAAAGGCAGACGAAGGGCTATAAAAAAGATATAAAGGAACATTAAGTGACTCAGCTTAATCTCAGCTCAGGGGTACAGTGCTGCTTAGTATTCACAGAGCCTTAAGTTTGATCCACACAAGCCCATCGCACATAACGTATGCACCAAAATCAATCAGTCTATAAATAAATAGATAAATAAACGGAAGCAGGGTCTTTGGAGAATCCTTAGTTCTACTACATATTCTGAAAATAACCAACATAAACTAAAAGGAACAACTATTAATATCATGAGAGACTCTTCTAAATCTTAATCATGAAGCAATAAAACCCTCTGAAAATGCAAAAGTTCAGTCTTCTCAAAGCTTACATGCTGATTTAGGGAGAAAGAGACAAGTAAATAATGTGTCATGTTAGATTATAATGAGTAGGAGGGAGAAAAAGTGAAGAACAAACTTCCGCTTCACCTCTGACAACCAGGTAGAACTTGGAAGTTGTCTTCCTGTCTTCACAGGAAAGAGCTCAGCAAGATGAAAAGCAATGTGCTCTGCTGTTGTTGACCCATTGGAAAACTGACACCACAAGGCAAACTGCCACTTTGAAACAGGATGAGAGACACAGTTTTGGCCTCCCAGAGAGCAATCATGGAGCACAAGGCAACGATGCTATAGCTGGTTAAACACTAAACTTAAATAATAATATTGACAAGAGTCAAAGGCCATAGCTGAACTTGCAAGACAATGGGAAACTGAGGGTTGCAGTCCTACCTCTGTGGGTATTTCCTTGGCAAATTCCACTGGGTTTTCTTAAGCAAGATTCCTGTGGCTCCAGCAGGGAGAAGAAAGTAACCTCTGTGAAACGAAAGCCCAGAGCTCTCTCCTAGTAGAGCCCTGCCATCCAGAGGCAGGACAATACCATAGCTCACCTGTGAAGACACCCCAGCAGTGGAAAAGTAATTTATCCCTGCTACACTCCTTCCAACTCCTCCTAAAATAAAGGAGGGAGTGCCGTGTTTACAGCGGGCAGGCTTCATGGAAGGAGATGGTGGACCCTGAACCAAAGGCGGGAGCTGCATCACTGCAGAAACGTTTATATAGGTTACTTACAGTCTCAAAACACAAACTGAGATTTATTTCAAAGAGGCTCAAGCACTCTTCTCCATAATTTAGACTACACAGAGCAACAGTGGATTATAGCTACAAAAGAGCAGCAAGACAAACAATATGAGCCAACTAAGAGGTGCCGTCTAGTGTTCTTTAGAAGAACAGAATGGCTAGGAAACTATGCATATGTAATTATGCAAAGGTGTTAATAGCTGGAGTCACAGAGTCAGAGGCAGGAGAGTCTGCTCTAACTGTCTGCATGTTGGAGACCTGGAGGAGCCAGTAGTTGCTGAGCCCGAGAAGGTAAAATCCACGGAACGAGAGGAACCTAGGAGCAGCCCCCGGCTGAGAAGGAGGACTGGGAGCTCCCTGGCGAGTTACTGCGCCGGAAAGCTGCAGAAACTGCAGTCTTGTCCACAGGCAAGAGAAGCCTCAAAACAGAAGCCGCTTAAGCAGAGTGTAGCTCTTCACACCTGCGCCCCCTTTCTTCTTCTTGCCCTTTTACTCTACCTACGCTCCAAGCCTACTAGATAGTGCCACCCACAAGCGGAGTCAGTTACCCTCCCACAATTGGCTGGCCTCCACGCCAATCATGTCTGGAAGCACAGGCCTGCCCAGAATTATTTTTTACGCATCTGTTAACCTTTCTTAGTCCAGTCAATTTGACATATCAGAATTAACAGTTGTAAGAGAAGGAAGCTCCATACAAAAGAGGGAAAGATAAAATAGATCGGTGAAATAATTTGAAGACTTTGGGACATGTAGTTACACATATTTTAAACCAAATCGTTTCTAGGTTATTATTATCATACAATCTGCATATTGCCTCAGTTCCTACTACATATGCCATAATTCCAGCCTTCAGGACACGTTAGGAGGTATGCTTGAAACAAAGAAGGGAAGTCCAGAAAGAGGAATACGTGGGGAAACCCAGTTTGACATAGATGCTCTAATTATTAGACAAATAACTTAAAATGATTACCATTGGCATGTCAAAGTTTCTAAAGGATCAAGTCTAATGCATTAAGAGGTAGACATTAATGTAAGTAGAGACAAGGGCAATCAGAAGAAACAAAAGAAAATATTAGGAAATAGCATGCAATCATAGAACTGAAAATGTATTTGATTGTCAAAACATGGCTAAGGGAAAAAAATCAGAGAATGTGAAGATGACTCATTGAAAACTTTGCAAATAAGAAGAGAAAAAAAAACTTCTCAGATTGAGACACAACAGGCAAAGGCGTTGAAAAAAATCTGAGTATGATACTACGATTACAAAAGATACACCAAAATGATGATTGGAAAGTAAGTCTAAAAGAAATAAATGGAGCAGAGGAAATATGAAAAGTAATAATGTCCAAATCACATGGCACAAACAAAACCACAAATTCAGGCCATCTAAGAATACCAAGCAGAAAGAATACAAAACAAACAAACACAAAAACTCCAAGTGAAGCATTGCTCATTCAATATTCTCTTCCTCTCCGATTGTTCCCTTGGCAAGAATGCAGTGTCCTTTGTCTTCTTGATGATTCTTGGCTTGAAATTCATTTTGTCTGCAGATAGAATAGCTACCTCAGCTTTCTCTGGGTTCCTATCTCATGGAGTATTGTATTTCACCTTTAAGTCTGTGAATTTACTTTTGAATTAAATATGTTTCTTGTATGCAGTATATTGGTGGATATTGCTTCTTGACCCATTCTGCCAGTCTGTGTCTTTTGATTGGTGAACTGAGACCATTAACATTGATGACTATAACTGATACATACTGACTTATCCTTGTCATGTTATTTTCCTGTTGTGGGCTCCCCTTTTTTTCTCCTCCAATTGTATGCCTTTCCTAATGGATTCTTTCTTTTGAGGTTCATGGAGTGATAGTCCTTATTATCTCTTTCTAGAACGTCCTTCAGAGCATTCTGGAGTGCTGGTTTGGTGGTCATAAATTTCCTCAGATGTTCTTTGTCATGGAAGTATCTTATTTCTCCATCAATGTTGAAAGGTAGCTTTGCAAGGTGCATCAGTCTGGGTTGTAGGTGGTTCTCCTTTAGGGCTAGAAATGCTTTACTTCAAGCTCCTTGACTTGAAGGCTTGTACTGAGAAGTCATGATTCTGTTGCACTTTCCTTTATAGGTGATTTGTTTCCTTTCCCTAACAACTTTTAAGACTCTATTCTTGTGCTGAATTTCTGGAATATTGACTATGATATGTCTGGCTGTGTTTTTTTTCTTATTGTGATTAACTGGGGATTCTAAATACATCACTCATCTGTATGTCAAAATCTTTTCCCCTACCAGGGAAGTTTTCTGCAATGATATCTGTAAACACATTTTTTTTATATCATTCGTGTATCTCCTGCTTTTTCTTTCACTTCAGTCAACCTTAAGTTATTCTTATTTGCCTCATCTAGAAGTTCCTGGATTGATTTCTCATGGTCCCTTGCTATTTTTAAGGAATATTTATGTTCATAATTGCTAACCACAAGCCTGTCTCTATAATATCTGAGATCCTGTCCTCACATTGATTTAATCTGCTGCAGGTACTTTCAATGTAATTTTTATTCTCCTGGATATCTGCTGGAATCTTACTAATAGATTCCATTTCTTTCCTATGCTAAACATTCATAGCTTCCAAAATTTTCTTAAGTGCTGCTATTTTTAAAATCTGTATCTGCTCTAGAGTCACTAAACATGGCTTGCATTGTGGACACAATCTCTGCAGGTATCCGAGAAATTATTTCTGTATGATTTTTTTTCCAGAGCCTCATTCATTTGCTTAGTTGTTACCACTTCAGAGAGGCCAAGTGGGGGGTTTTCAGACTGTCCCATCTCATTGCCCCTTGGGTTTGCCTTTGGTGAACTGAAGGGGTTGCATCTTGCTTAAATGTCTTCTTCTTTTCTCTTTCTTTCTCTCTTTCTTTCTTTCTTTCTTTCTTTCTTTCTTTCTTTCTTTGAGTTTAATTCTTGTCACAATTCTTTTAAATTGCCTATGGTAGGTTGCTTTATTGCTAGTATTTGGGACACTTAGGAAATTACTGTATCTCTAAGGAATCTTTCAGGTTTAGCTGGGTTTTGGGTTTTGAGTCTGCTGCAAGATCCTACTTCTACATGCTACATTTGTTGGGGTTGAGAAGTTGTGTCCAATCCCTGTTCTTTGGTCACTGTGCCACAGTATTTCCTATGACGTTTAGTTAATCTCAGCCTTAGAATTCCATGAATAATAGCTGTTAAGAACAATGATGTCACTTTTGGCTAAAGCAGTACCATCAATGTCATCAAGCATGCCTAGAAAATTACAAACTGAGGTAGCCATTAATTCATCATCTTCAAATGTATGAAATAGATTTGTGGTTATGTAACAAAATGTAAAACAAACCAGAAAATTCTATGCAGAGGCTACAGAGACGAGGGGGAGAAGAGCAGATGAGAAGTAAGGCTGGAGGGCAAAGGGGGATTTGCTAACTGTGGGAAATTGGGGCAGAATACCGGTGGGAAAGAGAGAAGGAAGAAATAAAAAGAACAGAACAGAACAGAACGACAACCACAAAAGGGCTGGAAACCACATTCATACTCATATAAAAACAAGATGAAACAATGGGGAGGGGGAAAGAAAAGAAAACACAAAAACAGCAAAAACAAATGAGAGACAGAAAGCAATGAATTTAAGCAGCTTTGTCTGTGCTGTCACTGCTAGACAATGCATGGAGATAGAGTCCAGATGCGTGTTACTGGCCGCTGGCAGTATGGCCCTCATATGCACTGCTGTGTCTCCACAGAGGCCTCTGAGGTTGCCAGCAGTCACTGTGTGTCTATAGCTGTGAACCTTTACTCTGGAGCAGTGAGTACCACATCCGGGAGAAGGTGCGATGGGCAGCTGCCTCCTTCTTCTTCATTGAAGTTTTTCTTTTCACTCTCAACACAGGTTTTACCATTTCAGATCCTTCCTGCATGCAGGAGATCTTCCTTCTGGATTTCCCATATTCCAGCATCTGGATGGCAACTCTAGAGAGGCTGTTTCTGTTGATTACCACTCTGCCATCGCACGGCCCTGTTCATTCAGTGTCCTGAAATAAACCGTGCTCCAACCGCAGTCTTGAAGGGAACTAGGGATTGGGGAACTAAAGTCAAATAGGAAAACAAGGATGACAGTTAAATGATTTTGTATCAGATCTCACACAAACAAGGAGAGGTATATACCTACAGCTTTGAAAAAAATCAACCAACCCAGAATTTCTAGCAAAATCATCCTTTATTTATTTAGTTTTCTTTTCTTTTCTTTTTTGTTTTTTTTCTGTTCTTTTCTTCCTTCTCTTTTCTTCTTCTTCTTCCTCTTCTTCCTCTTTATCTTCTTGTTCTACTTTGAGACAAGATCTCACTGTATAGTTCAGGCTGATCTTAAACTTACTTTGTATCCCGGACTGGCCACGAGCTCACAAGGATTCTCTTGCCACTGCCTCCCAAGTGCTGGGATTACAGGTATGAGCTACCATGCTTGGCAAAATCATCCTTAAAGTAGATAAGCAAAGACTTTCAGGACACAGAAATGTGAAGGAATGCATAGCCAGAAGAATAATTTTGTAAGAAAGGTTTAAAATTTTTTCATGTTGAAGAAAATTATACAGGCTAGAAATTTACACAAGGTGTGATCAAAATGCACTATGTTCAGGTTTTTTTTTAATTGACTTCAATTAAAGACACACTGCATTGAGACCCCTGAGAACACTTCCTTGTCATAGAACCCACTTTTCCCACTCTTCTTGCCACTTTCTCAAGCAGTTCTGGATGCCTTCTGCTGTGCCCTCCTGGCTGCCTGGGTATCCTGAATAAGTTCAGATCTTTTACCTTTTGGGTCGTTTTGACTTTGAGGAAGAGTCACGAGTCCCATGACCTGATCCAGTGAAAAAAGTGGGTGAGAAGACAGCATAATGCTTTCTAAGGAGGCTGCCGTTCCACAGGAGGGCAACCGGCAGCAGCATTCACCAGATTTTTCACAATTTGTAAAGAGAATCTTTATGTACCTGCCAAATACATAAAGGCCATTCAAAGAATAATTTTTCACCAAGTCTTAGAAAAGATAGATGTTGATAAGTTCTTATATATCCCCAAAATGAAATCATTTCATCAGAGACATAATTGTGTGACAAAAACCTATAACTTACTTTGAAAAGTAATAGAAGAAATCTACATGACTTTAGGTTTGGTGATGAGCCCTAAAATCCAAACCTCCATGTCATATGTTAAGAAAGAATTGACTTCATTAAAATTAAGAATGTCTTCTCTTCCAAGGGCAGTGGTAAATACAGTAAAAGACAAACTACAAAACAGGAAACAGCAGTTGCAAAGTGTACAGATGATGAGGGACTCAAATCCAAAATGTACAAAAAATTTAACTTAATAATAAGAACACGACTCAATTAAAAATGAAAAAAGATACAAATGAATCACCAAAGACATACAAATGTAAAATAAGTTTATTAAAATACTTGAAATCATTTGTCCATAAGAAAACAAAAATTAAAACAAGAATAATAGATATATCATTGTACAATTACTTAAATTATAAAAGTCTGGCAATACTGAATGTGGAGGAAGATGCAGAAAATTATGAAAGTTCATTCATACTCAATGGAAATATCAAATACTACAAACACACAATAAAACAATTTAAGTTTCTCGCACAATTAATATAGTTTCTCTATACAAGTCCAGAAGCTCATGCTCTTAGGTCTTTACTCATCTGATTGAAAATTTGTGTCCACACAAAATCCTGCACACAAATATTTAAAGCAATTTCATTCATCATTGCTAAAAACTGAATGCAACCAATTACCTTTTCCGATAGGTAATTGAAAAAGTAATTAGTAACGTATGTCTACTCAATGAACTACTATGCCCCAATAGGAAGTAATGAGCTATCAAAATGTGGATGGTTCTTAATTGAATTGCTTAAGGAAACAAGCCAGTCTTTCTATGTAGGAAGTTTTAGCTATTGTTTCTTCAAATATATATCAGCACTGTGAAATTTCTCTTCTGTTCTGAGACACTAATGACACATATATTAAACGTTGGTTGTTCACTCACACATAAGTCAAGATCTTTTCATTTTGGTTCCCT